>JANHFX010014605.1:100525-116609 GCA_027560015.1 Chloroceryle amazona
GCCCTGCAGAAAAGGACTTGGGGGTGCTGGTGGATGAGAAGCTGGACATGAGCAGCCAGTGTGTGCTTGCAGCCCAGCAAGCCAATCGCATCCTGGGCTGCATCAAAAGAAGTGTGGCCAGCAGATTGAGAGAGGTGATTCTACTGCTCTACTCTACTCTGGTCAGACCTCACCTGGAATACTGCATCCAGCTCTGGAGCCCTCAGCAGAGGAAGGACATAGACCTGATGGAGCGGTCCAGAGGAGGGCCACAAAACCTCTGCTACAAAGAAAGGCTGAGGGAGCTGTGGTTGTTCAGCCTGGAGAAGAGAAGGGTCCAGGGAGACCTAACAGCCACCTTCCAGTACCTGTAGGGGCCCTACAAGAAGGTGGGAAAGGGACTGTTTACAAGGGCCTGTAGTAACAGGACAAGGGGCAATGGTTTTAAACTACAGAAGATTTAGAATGGATGTTAGAAACAAGTTATTTACCATGAGGGTGGTGGAACACTGAAACAGGCTGCCCAGGGATGTAGTTGAGGCCCTCTCCCTGAATATATTCAAGGTGAGGCTCTGCAAGGCTCTGAGAAACCTGATCTAGTTGAGGATGTCCCTGGCTCATTGCAAGGTGGTTGGACTAGATGACCTTTAGAGGTCCCTTTGTCCCAAACCATTCTACAATTCTATGATTATTGTGATGCAGATGATGATTAATTTAAAATTCAACAAAATAAAAGTAAATTCCACTAAACTTCCTGTCAATAATAGGCCACCTTTTGTTATAAAGAAACTCCCTTTCTCTTCCTGACACTTCATCAGCTAATATTACATGTGTGATCTCACTTCTTTGCACCGCTTGGTTAGCCACCATCTCAGAATTCAAATATCTGTAATACCTCATCATCTCCTCCCACATCACACAGCGATCAAGAAAACCAGCAGGCAGTGATTTTCAAATGAGTGTACCTAAATCCAATCCCCATGTTATGCTGAAACCATTTATAATGGAAATCAGTTTAGAGTCCGTTTCACTTTGATAAGAATCGCCATGGGAAACCACAACCTGCCTTCCACAGATCAGTCAGCTCCATAAGCCTCTGCTACAGATCAGGCTATTTGCTTTGCTAAATCAGCCGCCCAGATAAAGTCCATCGCAAAGCAAGTACGGCTATCAGTCCAATGAGTCAATGGCCATATGTGAGCACAAAGTGAAAATAAAGGTGGATTAGCTTTCTGTGTATGCCACTGTGTAAATGTTTTGTAATAAATAATAACAGCCACTATCAATCAAGCAGAGAACAGATGGGAAGGAGGTTGTGCTGAGAGAAAGGACTCAAACAGGGAGATGTATTTTCTCTCCCACCTTCCTCGGTCCGATAACAGCCCTAAATAAACCTTTGCAAATCTCCAGATACAGGCAATCCCCACCCCTGTGTTCCAATATTCTGTGCAACTCTGGCTGCTTTACCACCACAGTAAAACCACAGATATTAACACACACACAAAGTGCTGCAACATCAGAATATGGGTTTGGGATTCCCTCTCCCTGCTCCTATGGATCAACCCCTCTACCCAGCATTATGGTCATTTCATCTAGTGTCACCTCCACGCAGGTTTGACTACACATCTGATCCTAGTAAGAAAACAGTCCCTAATAATGATGAACCTCAAACTCCTCCTCTCTTTGAGCAAAACATCAGGGTGAGCTGAACTTCTCAACTGTCTTACTTTTGCAAAAAAATAACTTGTATTTAAGTTTATTTTAAAATAAATGGATGTTTACATGATGGCTACTGTTTGGTTCAGCAAAAAACCCTGCTGAATCTCCAGGTTTCTCTCCAGTGCTAGAAGTTTAACACTACAACTTGAGTTAGGGTTTTGTAACAGGTGTTGTAGCAAATTCACTTAAGGCTGCAGCTTTAACATAAGAGGCCACTCTGTGGCACAGATTTGTATGTAGCAAGCATTTTCACCAAATAATTCAAAACTTTAAATAACTTCTAAGTATAATATAAAGTGGGTTCCAGATTCTCAATCATAACATCATTGTACAGAACTCTGCTTGCACAAAAGAGCCTTTAAAACGGATAAAAACATTCTACACTCCCACATCTTGTTACTCTTTGCAACCCATTACCAGTAATTTGCTCTTAGTAAAAAAACCACTGAATACCTACACATACCTAAAATCATGAGTAAAACATTGTGCAAGGATTACATGAGTGCTGCATTTTTGAACTCTACTGTTCCACCGCGGCTGAAGTGCAATCTCTACCTGAACAATAACGGCTTCAGTCCTTCTCCTAAAGCCCCAGAGGAAGGTGGGAGCATTGCACCACGGCAAGGAAAACAAGATCCCGCCCTTGAAATTTCTGGTTCTGCAGAGACAAGCAATATTCCCCTCCAGCCTTAGCTGTTGTGATAGGTCTTAAACACAGCAGAACCATGGTGGCTCCCAAAGGAGTGACATGAGTGAATGTTTATCTTCTTGTCAGTGTGGGGGCAGACAATTGATGGCATATTAGAATTTAACTGGCAATGCAGATTCAGAAACATTGAAAACTACAATCAGGTTAAATCAGTATCTATGAATAGCAAACAGTAGAAGCAGCTGAAAAAAATTCTTCTGTGATCAGCCTCAGATGTTGCAATGGGGGCTTTACTGAGTTGGAAAGACAGTCATGAAAAACACTTTAGTTTTATATTAACAAGTAACCTGTAATACTGTAAACAGCCAAAATAGTGTGCATTTCAAGAACTACCCAATCTTGAAATGAAAAAAAAATGCCTGAAACCCTCCTCCCTCAGAAACAAAACCCCCAAAACACAAACAATTTTTTTTGGTATCTTTTATTTGTATGTCGCATTTTTCAGTTAGTTATGAAAATGACAAAGAAAAAGAACAGCAAGAACCACATACCTTAGCTATCTGGACACACCAGTTTAGCAGAAGCTGGGAGCCAATATTATCCTTATGTTCATGAACATAATCCAACAGGCAGCCGTGAGGCATCAGCTGAGTAACTAGTTGAATGGTCGGGCTCAAGCAGACGCCCAGAAGTCTCACCAGGTGTGGGTGGTCCATACTGGCCATGATAAGAGCTTCCTGTAACAACACAAGTGACCCAGTTACTCCAGTGTGCTTAAAGACTCTGTGCATAGATTTCCCATAGAGCGTCTAAATGGGATCAGTGTTCTTTAAGCACCATGAATACCTGTGTGGCTATGCCACTTGTGTATACTGAGATGGCCAGTTAGGCCTCATTTGGCAAGATACTTGATTAAGCTGCACCCTACTGGATTGGATATTTTATGCTTAGTATTTTACAGGCTTAAGAGTGTAACATTTGGGAAAGCTTCAGTGGACATACAAAAGTTCAACCTGCAAAGGGTTAGGAATCAGGAGGTTTCGTGGGGGCTTTTCAAATGTGCCCGGTACTCTGAAGTCCTACTGAAAGTCTGCAGGTTTGGTAAACAGTTAGGCTATGACCATGTTGCTGGCTCTGTGACTGTTGTGCAGCAGTCACCTAAGACAGTGGTTGTGATGGTTCAGTAGCAGCCCAGCTGCTGCAGCAGCCCTGCCTGCCTCCTGATGTTGCCCCAAGTAGACCAATACAGAAAGCAGCAGTTCCCTAAATCTGAGCCTCTTGTCTCAATTCCTGATTCTTCCAAAGTCCTCTCCAATAGATCTCCCATGAGTTATTTCTTTTTCCCAACACTTCAGCTTCCCACACACTAAATAATAAATAATATTCCTTCCTTTCTTCTACATTTATCTTTTACAGATCCCAAGTTCTCAGAGGTTTCCAGCTTGCAAGCTCAGTTGTCTAATACTAGGGACCAGGGCTATGCTATGCAGCCCTACATACCACTGACAAGTAGCACAGAAGCTCCTTATGAAAACCCTTCATGTCTGTTCTCAGAGGTAATGCTGCCATCACAAGCCCCTGGCATTCAAAAAAGGCAGGGAGAAAGCTTCTCTCTTCATTCACTGAGTCCTCCATTTCAAGACCACCTTGTCATGGCAATGGAACAATGAAAAGTGAGATGAAACTGCAGCTTTGTAAAGCTATTTTGGTTCTCTTTTTTTTTTTTTTCTTTCCCAAAAACTATATGACATCTGACAACTTTAAAGAATAACAGTTGTAATAGCACCAAAGAAAGAAAGGAAAAAAGGATGAGAAAAAGTTGGCATCAAAGGAACATAGCATACGCCCAACTCGGTGAAGTTGCCTTTTTTTCCCTTCTCTATATTAAGGAAAAAAAAAAACAAACAACAAAAAACCAAAAACCAACCAAAACAAACAAAAAAAAGGTCCTGGCAAGTAGGCTGGCTTTGTGTTAAAGGAAATGGCTCATCATAGTACAAAGAATATTTGAAACCAAATTGCAGAGTATTTGCATAATAGTTCTCTTTTTCTTTCTCTTTTTTTTTTTTGGTTAAAATGAAAAGAACACTAATTGTAGGGTTTTTTTCTCCTCCAATAAGAAAAGAGCAGATGGTCTCCACTGGGGGGAATAGCTCCTTCCTTCTTTTTACTACACGTATGTGAAGAAATAAAATAAAAAAAATGAAAAGAGAATATTTAGTGGGATGACTGGAGGAGGAGCTCTGAGGAAGACTCCAAGATAAATTAGAAAAGGTATCTTAAGTGGTTTTGGTCACACTCAAATTAGTAGAGTTCTCGCACACTCAGCTGGTATGTATGTGGTCTCCTTGAAACAATTTTAGTCTCTCTTCTGCTGTCACTAGACAATGTCACTGAAGGCCACCAGAATAAATACCTGTTGACAGGTGCAGTATCCAGTTTCAGAGAGCAAAACTACTCCACGGCAATTTTTCTTTCTTAAAAAAGTTACCCAATTCCTTTTTCTCCTGCAGATGCACAAGGTGATAGCACTTGTTGCTCTCTCCCTCTCTGAGGAAAGGTAAGAGCTTCTCCAGGAACATGGAGGAGTGCTATTCTTTACATAGAGGACTGCTTAGAACATAGAATACATATTCTTTTTGGTCTCCAAGTGACCAGGTGGAAAGTTCTGAAGCATGTGCTCCATTAGTCTCCAGCTACTTGCCATTTACAAGTCTGAGTCCAAAGGAAAGATTTCCATAGTATGACAAAAGCAAGCAGTGCCATTTGTCTCATTCTGATGTCATGGCAAAGCACATGTTGATCCAACAGTTTGGAATAACAGTTCCAGAAAAACATATTAAAAAAAAAAAAGGTTAATAAAATACTATGGACTAATCTGTAATGAATTAAGACACAGAACAGAGAGCAAGGAAACCTTCATTATAGATCTAAGTCACTAATGAATACTAATTTAGCATGAATCCTGGCTTCACGTAGTTAATCTCATTAGTAAAAGTATTGTTATTTTTATTGAACTTGCATCTATGGGATAACTAAATTCAGGGTTATGTCTATCCAGCACTGCACAAACACAAAGGAAGAGATTGCAACTGTTCATCTGCTGGAGCCTAATTAGACAAAACAGACAAATAACAACACCACAAACATGACTTAGTTGCATTTTAAAAACCTGTTCAGCAAATAAGGAATATGAGTCCCCATTTTAAAATCTGTTTGGACACGAAAGACCCTAGAGCTACAACCTCCATGGCACTTAGGCACTCTGCAGCCTGGTTCCTAATTAAATTTTCTAAAACATTTAATCAGTAAGGCACCTAAATGCCCATACTTAGCTGTCTGACACCAGCATCTTTCAAAACTGGCACCCACAATTTCCCTTTTGTAGCCGTACATCTGCAGATCTTGTCTCTGTACTCAACTGGCATAATCACAAGAATTATTTTAAAACTGTGGATATTCTCATTTAATGGAGAGAAAACTGAAGTACAGAAAAGTACAACTTACTATCTACAGTCACATGGTCTGTCTAGAGCAGAAGTGGGAATTGTGCCCCAGATCACTTTATCTTTTTCTCCTGAAAAAAATATCCTTTGAAGGTTGAAATAAAAAAGGAGAGGAGGGGAGAGAAATTACTAAGATATGGTACTTTATCTTTCCCCTGAAGCCAGAGTCTTTCTACCATCATGTGCTCACACTAGCATCTAAAAAATGACAGGAGTGGTGACAGTTTTGAAAGGCTCCTGTTGGATATCAGGCATCCTCCATCTATCTGCAGGAGCAAGAAGCCTTATCACAGGAGTGATTTCCCCAGCCAAACCCAATCTCCACCTGAAGTTTCTTTATGCTGCCACAGTGCAGGTACCAATTACCACAGGAGTGTGTGGCAGCCATGCACAGAACAGTTCTAAACCAGCCAGCCTAGGCACAGGTAGCAGCTGTGGAGATCAGTTTGCCCTTACCTCTAAGATGGATTTTACAGTCTATAGTGAGCCCTGACCAGCTGAGGCGAGGGTACTCCAAGATCTCAAATGGGATACTTAAAACCAAGGCTGTAAATGTATCTTCTATTCGCGACAGTGCTCACAGAGTTCATATATCCAAGGCTGGTAAAGAAAGACCTTGAAGCAGAAGGCAGCTAATCCCAAAGGTAGCTTGGCAGGACCACTGTTGTGTCCCCCCATGCTCAACACAAGAGAATAGCAAGTGACTTTAAAAGTATCTTCCATGTTCAACTCAGTGTTACACTGCTCAGATACACTATTTTGTATAAAGAAATCACATCACATTGTCTTCTGCTTCTGAACATGACTGAATTATTACCACATTAAGCTCAACTCCCGTGATTTATATACAGAACCCTATTTTTAATAATTGCATAAAACAATGACATAAGCGTTATTTTAATGCTTTACACTGATCTGTCATGTGCATCTATTACCACAACAGCATCCCCGAGAAGGGTGAGTTTGTAGGCCCCAGTGAGCTGTCACCAGCCCTCTGACTCTGTTTTCTGTCAGTACAGCTATGTCAAAAGGGATCCGAGGAGGTGCAGCTGTTAACCTACAGTGAGAGACCAGAAGAACCCCTTAGAGCACCAGCTGTTAGTCAGGTAAAGCTTATTTAAGTCACGCGAGCTGGCCATCACCCTCATGATAGATCGTGCAGGCTAAAAGCCCTTGTCGACACAGATAATGAAGGGAACTAGCCATTCAGTACTGGTCATTTAAGTTGCCTTTATTCCTTAGATGGCTTTAAAAATCACATCTAAAACTCTTTCTTGATCTACCCATACTCTGCAGTCAAGTTTGAAATGCCTTTGACTCTGTTTCTGAAAAGTAACTCAAAATCCAAATAAAGCAGGATTTTCATTTTGGATTTCCAGGGTCAGGAAGAAAAAATAATTGTCAAGACTGTGAGAAGAAAGCATGCTCTGAGTAGCAGCTACAGCACATTTTACAAGATGGGATTTAACTTTCCCCTTTCCTGCCTTGATGCATTACTGCTAACAATTGCAGCTCAACACAATTATTAGCCAGCATGATGGTCCCTGAAGAATATCCTTTGATACTGGTTTTGTTTCTCTGACCATTCAGTTTGTAAACAAGTGGACTCAGCAAGGTGCACGTGCCACTAGCAGTAAAGTAATGCCACGCTTAGGTCCACGTTGAAAATTTATTCGCCACCGTGAGTGGCTCAGGACACAACCCTCTTCCAGTCTGTGTCCTTGTTAATTAGCACACCAGACCAGTAGGTGATCAGGCATCCCTGCCCAGACTATTCCTGAGATGCTAGAGATGGCATACAGGCAACTCCTGAGACCTGTGGGGTTCTGGCACTGCAAGCCATCATCCTGCTGAGTCCAAAACCATGCTCTAATGAAAATCTGAACATCAGAATCCATCAAGAGACCTTCCCTCAGCTGCTTATGGAGCCTCTGAAACATGTTAACAGGTTTGTGCCATTTAGAGTCCTGTATCGCATGGTGGACCTCAGTACCTTCTAATGCAGTGCTTGATAATCTCACCTTGCTGCTGAAGACTTCACCTAACAAGAGAATTTGAAGCAATATTGACTAGCTCCTCATATTGGATTTAAATATTTGGCAGAGCAGAAAAGATACTCCTTTTGAAGGCCTGTTGTTTATCACATGAGCTTCCTAAGAGTCAGTGGCCATACCACACAGCTCACTTACAGGTAGCCAAGGTCTCCTCCCAGTGCTCCACATACACATGCTATCCCTCACATCCAGTGCAGGAGAAACATGCTCCCTGCTCCAGAGAAGTATCACAGATCTGCTGCCCCAATTCAGCAGGCCCAGGGTAAATTTTCCTTCTCCAGTTAAGCCAGATGAACATATGCACCTAATGGAGAATTTGTAAGCAGGGATAAAGTCCGAAAAATCTTTGGTTTCCCAACCTCCTGCTCTTAACTGTTCTTGACATAAAACGCCCTTAAACAAAGCAAAAGAAGCCAGAAAAGAACAATCCACCTATTTTTCCTAATCACCATTGAGTAAATAAATGTACTTAAAAAGCTGACTTCATACTGTGACGTCCATTTTTCTGAAAGCACAAGCTGTGCTGTGGAAACAGGAGAGATACTACAGTCAATGCACTGCTTTTTACATTAATTTTACAACGCTTCTAGTGGGGAAGGGCAAACACCTGTCTGGAACGCATGGCTGACGGCTGACCCACTTCAGGGAAGATCCAATTACAGTCCAAAGTATTTTTAATGCCTTTGCTTGTCTGCTAAGTCTTAGAAATTTTTTAGGTTATAGACGACATAGACTGTGGAGTCTGCACTATTACTTAAGCTGAGAGACAGCACAACGTATATACTCAACAAAACGTGCACCCACATTGACCGTACGACAATGCTACTTATTGCTCTATTTCCCCTGTACTTATGCAAGATGCTGGTTTCGGCTGCTTTACAGCACTGCTATGCTTTCAACCCCTGGGCTGCTATTTTTCAGCATGTGGGCAGACATTCTCTGGAAAGCTTCTGTTAATGTCTCATCTGTTTCTGAAAATGAAACAAGAGATGCAGCTATAGGGACCAACAAAGGCTCTCAGAGTCCCACGGTGGGGCAGCAGCAAACAGAGGGAGGACAGTAACAGTATAAACTGCCACAGCTGTTTTTCCAAGACCTGTTTTATAGTCATTAGGAGCACATACACTTAACAGGGCACTTTCAGGCAAAAGGCTTATTTGGGATTTGGCAACAGCCTTTATAACCAATTTTACTGCTGTGTAATACAGTGAGCAACCCTTGAATGCTGCCAGGACAGATCCAGCCTGGAGGTTACCACTGCAGGACCAAGCTACACACTTCAATTTGGCTCACCTGAGTACGGTAGCATGTCCTGTGATTAAATGGTTTTCTGTCACTGTGAGACTGTGACAACACCTAGGCTGCATACAACAAATTCTCTCAACTTCTCACTGGAGAAGCAGGATTCAGGAGCAGATGATGAAATATATTTTGAAAAAAAAAAGCCAAAACAAAACCAAGAACCAAAAAAGAACCAAACAACAAATCTTTCTACTCATCCACATCCACACTACATGTTTAAAGTAAGATGGATACTTAAAGTAGGTAATGGTTCATCAAAGGTTGTTGCCTGAAGAGTAACAGTAAGCATTCAGGTCCAAACCCCATATGCATACTCATGACCAGTTGTTTTTTCTTTGGGGAAACACCAGGTTTGGCTGGCATGGCAAGAAATAACTAGAGGTCTAAATGAAGGGCCTGTTATTAAGGAAGTCAGAGCACTGCACGAACCATCACTGCATTGCAGCTCCCCCTGTGCTTGTTTGCTTTAGGAAGCCAGTTAAAGGAGCTCTACATGACCAACCAGAAGAAGGTAACAGTATGAGTCTTGTTAACACGGTTCTTGAGATACAGGACAAATGCTTAGGATTAAAGAGACTACAGCCTCTGAATGGGTAGTTGTGGACTTTATCTCTTTTGGACACAAGAGATTTGAGCTTTTTCGAGTTCAGTTTCCAATAAGGAGCCTGACCTGTTGGGTACTAAGTGGAGTCACCGCATACTTAGACTGAAGTTCAATTGTGGTGCACCATTAATGAGTGACATTAATTTATTCTTTCAGAAAGTTCTAGAAATCCAGCTGTGCCACTACACCCCAAACTTTCTAGGATAAGAACGAAGAAGGGAAGAAAGGGAAAGGGAAAAAAAAAAGGGGGAAAAGGGGAAGAAAAAAAAGGGGGGGGGGGGACACGACACCAAAAAAAAAGAGGGAAATTCTCCTTGCATTCTATCACACGCAAATGTGATGGAAACAGCCTCAGGCATGTATATATCACCATGTATCTTGGAGCAACAGTACTGTGATCCCTGTCCTGCAAACACCGAGGGCATAGGCAATGATGCTGACTTCCACAGGGCTTGAGTGCTTAGAGTTAAGCACACACTTTCAAAGTGTAGGAGATACATTTTGTAGAACTCACACATGATATGCTACTTCCTTCTCCCTGCTGACTTTGTACCAATTAAGACTCCTAATTCATCAGAGCCCCTGTTAGATAGCTGAGAAGGACTCACAAGTCTAAAGGAACAAACCTCTAATGCACAACAAGCTCTGTGAAGATTTTCTGTCAAGTATCTCACCAGCTTTTCTGTGAACCCTGCCTGAAAACACTGGCAATCACATTCTGGTGATTAGGAAACAAAATCTTGACCATTTTCACTTTACTTTGATGCATAAAGGGCCAAGAATTCAGGACCTGAGCAAGCAAAAATGCTTCCATTGAAAGCCATCAAGAGAAATATCAGTGGGTTTCAGACTGGCCTGCCCCCTTGGGGATCGGGTGTAAGGGATTTAACAGTGTGCACACTTCTTTGTAAAAACACTGCATAATGTTTTTACTTACAGTTTGTGACATGCATCTTTATTTCACAACAGTCTGTCAAAAGTGATTTGTTTCTTACTATTTCGATGCAACTAGCAAAAATGTTTGAAGTTTTAAATGTGCAGTCTAAAAAAACCAATCACTTCAGCATCATTCAAACAGGAGGGTAAAAATACCTTACCACTAACTAGCTTATAAATATTTTTAACCTTAGCTGCAGATTCCTTTCAGGAGGAGGGAGTTACTGCTTTGATATTTGATTTCAGATGAGTGACAGTAAGGTCTCAAGAATGAGTGAGAGAGGGGAAAAAAAAATAATAATAAAAAAAAAAAATCTATCAAATTCTCCTTTCTGAAGAGTTGCTCATCTGTATTCTGTTGCCTAAAAGCATCACATTCAGGAGTCAAGTACTGCAAAAGGATGATGACATTGAAACAAAGGTTTCATGGGATGGTTTGGTTCAATGTTAGACTTTTTTTTAAACAAGCTGGCATCTGTGAACCACAAAGTCATCAAAAGCTGCCACACATCTCCTGTGTTACAGTGCTTTCTTTAGCATTACTCTGTCTACTATTTTCTACAGATTTTCCTTCACCATTTTCTTGTCTGCTTTCTTTGTATTTTTTTAACAGAAATCCACCAGAGTTCATTCAGAAAATGACAAAACAGGTTATTTCAATGGCTATCATATTTCTAAAGCATCTTCTGGCTGAGGAATTCACCAGAATTTACATCCCTCTGAATAGCTTCAGCAGAAACTCTTCCTTTTAGCTCCAGCAAGTTAATATATTTTACCACAAAATATTTGTTCAATATTTTGCCAAGAAAATATTTCACCAAGGAAACTCACTTTCTTTCCTCATTTCAAGCACCTTTTCTTTACAAACACATTCATTACTATAACAGCTTCTCAGATGACTTGTATTTTTAGCAGGTAACTCTAGCCACTGACCTAAACAAACAATACTTCATGTTAAAAGAACCCAAGAACTTGCTAGGCTTCAGAAAAATATATAAAGAGCTAAATTCTGCTTTTATTTACAAATACAAAAAAAATTCCACTGAACTCCACCAAAGGGCAATGCCCAGACAGCAAAAGCATCCCCAACACTGGGAACATTTCCAAATAGATTCAACCTGGGGGCTGCCTACCTACGGACATTACCTCCGCTTAGTAAATTGAAGCCTGGGGAACTGCCCATATCTAGTCCCTGTTCCACATGCCCCTACTTTATTGAGGTCTTACATTTTCATCAGATAAACTGTTATTTGACTGTACTGCAGCCATTTCCTACCTTGGCGTCACTACTGCTCCGTATCTCAGGATTTACCCATGCAAGCTGATCAGTGAATGCCTTTGAATCTTGTATTGTGTAAATGCAATGCAGTTGCAATTTCTCAGCATAACTCAAAAATCTCCATAATTGTATTTTCTTCAACAATTTTAGATCATTTGTCATGTAAGGCATTAAGACAACGAAACGTCCCTGTCCATCTGAAACCTGTTGCATATTTGTTTATGTAATTAAAAATCTTTCTCTATAAAGCACAACCTTCAGGATACAATTGTGATCACTTTGTAAGTAACTCAGAGGCAAGGATACCTCTCTCTTCTGTTGCTAATATGCAATTTGCTTCATCCGTCTTCTTTAAAAGTACCTGACTTGGGGAAAGGCACTGACTGATAACAAGAGATGTTTGAAAATAACATCTTGGACGCATTCTCAGTGGGTAATTAGATAAAACAGCTTTGTCCAAAAACAAGCCTCATATAATATCTGCTTTTCTAAGTAAACATTACAAGCCAGTTTAAAAACAGAATGCAATTAAAAACAAAAATGACAAAAAAACATTAAGTAATTTGTTTAGAAGTTATGAGATCCCTATTGCAATTCAGACAGTCCTATCTATAAATGGGTATAATAACAGTAATTCCTCTACCCTTTATCTGTGGTGTCTATCTTGATTCAGAGCTTTCAGGGCAGGGACAAGCTCACCATATTTTCAGAGCACAAAGGTTTTCTGACCTTTACAGGTCCAAGAGATGCCATATATTACAATGAGAAGCAACACCCAAGCTAATAGGGAAAATACTGCTCTGCAAAAACTACAGTTTCAGTATTGGAAGGACCGAGCATTTCAAAATTGACAATTACTGCTTTGTGGGCTGCCAGCCACATTGTGACCTCAGCTCTATCTGTTTATCCTGGTTATTGCACTGAAGTCTAAAAGGGATTGGCAGAATATTACAAAGATTATCAGCAAGCCGGTCATGTACCAGCTTTCCCTGTCTTATTTCTTCTTTTACAAGTAGGTGACAAGCAGCAATAGGGACAGCTGGCTATCACTTGTAAAGATTATGTAGAATATTAATATGAACAGATGTTAATTATTTCATTTTTATAAATCTGTGACAGGTACTGATGTATCAGAAGTGTCTGGATCATCATAGAGACACAGAAAACACAATTTTTGAAGGTTTATCTGCAACAAAGCACTACGGAAGTACCATTCCAAACTACAGTATCTTGAAGGTAAAAATCTATTTTGACAGTGATGCTTCAAGTTCAGCTCCTCTAAGTCTGTGGTTTTGTACCCTTGCATTTCTATCAGAAACAGACATCTATGAGTATTTGTATGTATAAAACAGTCTTAGGTGATTTTTTTTTTTGTTGTTTTCCTTTCACTACAACACAAACCCCCTTGTTCTCCCCTGAAGTTGACTTGGCACTTTGGCAGTATAAAACTGAGTATGACAAATACAGCGCATTGATCCTCCTGGGCCCTTTGCCCTTGTTCACTTTGTGTTGTTGCTGATCTGCGAGTTAGAGTGTATGCTGGGGCTCTTGCGCAGCCCCATCAGCCCGCTTTCATGAAAACTGGGTTTGTAATAGCCTACCCATCTGGCACTGAACTAAATCACAGACAAGTGTACTTCAAAAATGATTAGCCAGCATATACATGCAGTTTCACAGCCAGCTCCTCTGACTTAAATATCAAGACATTTCTTCTTCAGTCTTTCCCTCAAACCTCATTAGATTCATCATTAACCTCGAACTAGTGATGGCTTGTTTGGGATGCATTACAGTTAAGCCTGTGGAAACAGTACCTCTTTTTTATTAACAGAGGTCCCATAAAAACCTGCATTTTTTATCAGTGTGACAACATTCTGGCACATGTGCTGCCCTTTAGGAACTTAAACATTAACATGTGACTATTTTATGCTGCTAATGTGAGCTGGAGGCACAAAGGAAAAAAGCAAAGCAATAGGAAGTTTCTTAAATACAGGCTTTCAATTTCTTTTAGTCCTAAGTCAGCACTAGTTGCCCAGTTCTCAGTGCTAAAGTCTGTTTTAAAACTGGTTATATCTGTAAGCTTTGTATCATAACATAACAAGCGTTATTCAATAATCTTATCTTCCATTTTACCAAGTTTTGTTTCTGCACTTTGAATCTGAATGCCAGAAAGACTTTGCAAAGAATTCCAGTATTCCCTGTCACTCTTCTGATGTTTAAGGAAGGCCATTTCTCACGTGTGTCCCTACAAGTCTCTCAGCTATAGCCTACCACTCCAGCAAGATCTGCTCCTACACAGGTAACATCTTCCCCTCTGCCTTAAATCTCACTGTCCATAGTTTGTGCAGATGAAAACACCAGCACCTGCAGGCACTACCACACTGGGAGGCAAGTCCCCAGAATTCATGGTCTTACAGAATCAGTAGAAATTTTGGCTGAAGAATTTAAGATTGCTCTCCTAAAAACCCACACCCAGATGCCAAGTATCTAAGTCCTGGGAGAATAAGCAGCTGGAGAAGAGCATTCTGTCTTAAGTCCAGATCTAACATACAGTAAAGGGTGGCAATGCACAGCACAATGCCAGGAACTACAGACACACAGTACTGTAATCAACAGAGAACACATCACGGAAGTACAAATCCCAACAGCTTCCAATTAAGTCTCTTAATCAAACTACTGTGCACCACTTGATACTCCTGGCATCACTTCTCTGTCTTTTTTTTCCTCCTCTATTTCCATCCTCTGACTGTTCAATTTCTAAACACTTTTTCATAAAAGCTCTCTCCTACTGTGTCCTGACAGTACAGTGGCAACTATGGGATCCTGACCTTCATAACAATAACACATACAGCTAAGCAAACAACCAACTTCATGTTTCAGTGACCAAGCTCAAATGCACACTCCAAAACAACCACAGGCATCAGCCATCATAACATAAATCATAATACAAGAAATCAGTTAAAAATATTTCATTCATACACACACACTTTACACTCAAAAGTATCTCTTGAGTTTGATTAGAATTTTTTAATGGTTTCAATTAAACCACAGCTATGTTTCCCAGTGAATAAACTAACATTCCTTCCTGATCTTCTCCCCACTCAGAAATTTACCTAACCTTATGCAGAGCTTCCAAGTCATAATGCAATACAAATTTTAAATAAGAAGTCCTGCTACTGCTATCAACAAAATCTTCTGAATATACTTCCTAACTCATTTAGGAACAACTCATTACATCACTCACTCACTAAAGCATGTAATTCTCCCTTAAACTTGTGGCAGACTTCTTGGAAGGATGACTCCAGGGATGAAGTCGTGGCCCTGATGAATTCACTGGCAAATTAAGAGCTCCTATTGATTTCAGTAGGGCTCAGATTTCCCCCATCACCAGTGGCAGGCAAACTCTTTTTCCCTCACTATATTCTCCAGTTAGTGTGTTATGCCAGCAGACCTCTTTCCAAAAGCCTCACATTTCTGTCTGTGTGCTTGTCTTCATCCTTTCTGTGTATATACTTTATCTGTACAGCCACATGCTCTTGCATATGGAAAAATTAAGACACCCCCCTCTCCCCCCACATACATATGTATCTTACCCTCACATACCAGAGAAGGAAAAATTACTGAGGTAAGTAAACAAATAGAAAATTACTACTTAAAAAGAAAATAGCAGAAATGTGGCCTTGAAACAGTTAATCATCATATGACTAAAACCAGTTAACCTTCAGCAGTGATCAGATCTCCTGCTTCTGCAGAGGCTGATCACTCTCGGGGCTCGTGCATGGTATGCAGAGTTCTCAAGGACAGCTTGATTTCTGGCATCTCTGGACAAGCTGGAAATTGTAACTGCAATCAGTGAGCTTCTGTGCCTGGAACTGACAGGCAAACAGTTCCTCCTCCTAAGTGTCTATAGTTACAGCGTATGGGAGGAAGATGGGAGACTGAGCAAAGAGAGGTCTGCAGTCCAATGACTGGGGTCACCCCTTGCCGGCCGCGCCCCCCCCGCCCCCCCCCCCCCCCCCCCCCCCCCCCACCCCCTCCACCCCCCCGCCCCCCCCCGCC
>JANHFX010014605.1:120724-144360 GCA_027560015.1 Chloroceryle amazona
GTAACTTTGTCTTTTAACAAGGACCTTATGTTTTCTTTGTAGAGCACTTCAAGGTTAATCAATACCAGAGGAGATAGTACTATTATTTCTCCATCAGGGGTCAGATTCTCAGCTGGCACAAGTTGCTCAGTTCCACTGACTTTCATACGCTGATAACAATTCTCCCAACCTTGAGGCTGGAACCTGCATCACTGATGGACAGCATCAGACATGGAGTGTGGGTCACATTCAGTGGCCTTGCTCTCTCTGCACGTTTGGCTTTACAAGAATGATTTACAAAAAAGTGCAATTGTCTATCATTTGTCAAAAAATGGTCACCGAATAGGACATGCACATTCAGTGTCAATGATGCTTGATCTTGACACAGCTAAAAACTGAGTGCATAGTCTCTGTGAACATAGAACACTAAGGAAAATTATGATCCTGACCTCTTAACAGTATTTCAGATTAGTAAAGCAAAAGGGCTTTTAAAATCCAGCATAATTTTTTCCCACTCCTGTTATGCTTTGCTGCTGCTGACAGCTCCCAGACTCAGTGTTTAGTTCTCAGGAACAGTGAAGCAGAAGAGAGCTGAGGCTAAGTTTCTCTTCCCACGAGTTCCTTCACCAGCAGAGACTCACAGATAGGGTAAAATGTTCCCCTGTAGCTTCATATCTCTCTCTCATCTCTAGGTTTTCTGCCATAGGAAGATAAAACACCTGGCACTTGAGACAGAGGAACTTCACTGTCCTACTCAGAGCTGAGGTGTAACTGTGGTTGGTTGGTTTGTTTGAACTTTGCTGCAGCAGAGAATGCTATAGATATGCATTGACACTGAGACAGGTTGGCAAAGACCAAAGGAAGGAAAGACTACACCCAAAACCTTGGCAGCTGAGTTTTTCTAGCGACATGATGTTGTAGCACTTGATGAACATCAGCACAACACTGGTCCTGTGTACAAGCCTCATTCTACTATTTAAATAAAAGGAAATAAAACTGGCAGAAATTTCTCTTTATAACCTCTGTAGACTACAGAACGACCCACCCTCCCCATCAACACTCTAAGATACCAATCATCTCTTACTTACATCCATGAACTCCACATTGGCTTTTGGACCAGTGGTCTCATTAAGGATCTTAATGGCCACAGGAATCTTTACGGTTTCTCCCTCAGGGACCCAAATACCCTAGAACAAGAACAAATAGTGACAGATGACTATTAAGACAACAATCATAAAAACTTTATTCAGAGTTACAGTTCTTTTTGATGCAATCTGTCACATTATTCACGTCAGTTATGAACCTCAGAACTGAGAATGCACAAAGCTATAAAATAACAAAAATCCCCCAACGACTACTAACACCAAAAGTAAACCCTCATGTAAACTGAAAGATTTTGTATCAGTGAATGCCCTCATCTGGCCTCCTTCATCTTCCTGTCCACAACCAGCTTTCTAGTACTGTCAGCATGTCAATGATGCACGTACTTTTTCTACAGAGTATTGATTCTGATAAAAATAAACAAAAATCTACTTTTTCTGTCTGGATTCTGATGCTAAACTCACTGAAGCTATCAGGGGACTCTCAAAAATTATTATACTTAGGTCACACTATCATGCAGGAGCAGAGCACCCAGAGAACCATATATTTAGAGTGAAACATTTAGGGGTGTGGTGGTTTGACCTTGGCTGGATGCCAGGTACCCACCAAGCTGCTCTATCACCCCACCCCACTCCCCCCTCAGCTGGACCATGGGGGAAGAAAATAAGATGATACTCATGAGCTTAGACAAAAACAGTTTAATGAAGAATCAAAGCAATGCCATGCGTGGAAGCAAAAGAAAAGAAAGATTTATTCTCTACTTCCCATCAGCAGGAAATATCAAGGCCCTTTACGGGAAGCAGGGCTCCAAATACATAGCAGTTGCTCTTGAGGACAAGCTGATCCCCCCTCTTCCTAGCTTTTATATCATATGGTATGGAATATCCCTTTGGTCAGTTTGGCTCAGTTGTTCCATTCACGTCCCCTCCCAAGATCTTGTCCACCCCATCCCACTGCAGGAGGAATGTTGAAAAACAGCCGTGGTGCTGTGCGAGCCCTGCTCAGCAGTAGCCACAACACAGGTCTATTATCAGCACCTTTCTAACTCTCCTTGCAAAGCACAGCACTGGGAGGGCTGCCATGGGGAAAATTAACTCCAGCTCAGTCAGACCCAATACAGGGGGTTATTTATCTAATTATTTGATACATGAAAATGAAGAGCTTAGATGGCTTAAAAGCAAACCTTAAAATTAAAATTCAGGAATGGGGTGTCTTGGGCTACTTTTCCACCCTTCTTGACTATTGCTGTGTCCTTGGCAGCCTTACAGTGGTACTCATCTATAGTGCTTTAGGGTTGTCTAAGTATATTCAAAGTCATGATGCAAAAATATATTCCCATGACCTTGTAGCTGTAGTGACCTGCTCTGTACTTCCATTTCCTCCCTGGTTTGAAGACAGATGCAGTGCTGTCCTCCTTCACGGCTTCAAACTCTTATCTTGATTTGGTAGGTTTGGGTTGCTCCCAAAGAGGTGGTTTGACTTGACCATTTAACCCTACTTCATACCTTTCGGATGTGGACATGACCACATCTTACATATTATAAAAATTAATAATCTTTAACCAAAATATTTTTTCCCTTGGGGGTTTTGCTTTTACATCGACAGGTTGAATCCATCTGCTTTGCTGCAATACAGAACTTGACTCTTCTGAAGGTAAATGAGGGAACTTGTGGCTGTACAGTGAAGACTCTTACCTTGTATACAGTTCCAAAAGCCCCAGAGCCAAGAACCTTGACTCTTTTCAGTTCAGTTTCCTTCAGGATACGAAGCTGTGCTTGGTTGGGTGCTGTTCCACTTGGAGTCAAGGGTTCCACAAGCTATGAAGGAAAATCCCACAGTCTTAAATATTTGTAAATGTGAAGGCACATCAGAAGTTTTTACTGAAAACAACCAATCCAACTAAATACTGGAATAAGATAGTTGAGGAGTCTATTGACCTGCCAACTTGTGGAGGAATTTCTTACCTTCAACAGCAAATGAGCAACAGTATGAAACAGAGATCTGATGAAGAAAATCCTCACTTAACAGGTAATAATTTCCACCAAGAACTGCATGATGGAATTATGAACTGGAAATTGAATTGGTGTCATAACAACACACCCAAGGACTTTTGCTAATAGAGGTAGTATAAATACTTTCAACATGACCGAAATACAACATTTCTTGTCAGTGCACCACATTCTAATTTTGCCCATTTTAGTACCGTTTAAGTTGGCCTTATGTCATTTTAATAACCCTGACTTCATGGCTCATCACATCCTTATTCTGTTTTGGGGAAGGGACCTTATTTTTGAACTTCTATTATAGCACATAGAAGGACAGCTTTAAGGTCTTCTAGCAGACCACTCATTTATAACAGCCACTAATTTACTGAAAAAAAAGGCACAATTAAGCAATATTCTCAAGATGTCCCAAGAAACTTTGTAACACAAAGTTCACATTCAGTTAAAAATGCTCTCAGATCTTGTGTTATACTGTCTCTGCCAGGGAAAAAAAAAAAAAAGCTTCTTTAAAAGTAAAGATACATGAAAAGAACAATACATTACACAATCAAAAATAGTCTGGTCCTTTAGAGGAGGAAAATAATTCAGGGCTACTCCTCAAACTGGTTTGAAACCACTACAGCATTTCAACGTTGTCTGTTTACAATGGTAAATAAGCTGTGCTCTGTAGTTTAAGAAATACTTCTGCTGCATTTTGAGCATCATGAACTACTTAATTAGTTGAACCAGACTAATTTTATTTATATAAAAATACCAGTATCTGGAGATAACTGGGGTAAGTAAACATAGGAAAACCAAACAGCACCAAGTCAGCTTATCACAGAAATAAGGAGCTGTACTTTTTATATTTTTTTCTCTTTCCTCCTTCCCACTTCAGACATCCAGTACTTACAGTGTGAAAGGGTGTTTGTTGTAAAAGAAAAGAAGATAGACTGGCAGTACCCTTCTGTATTTTCTTTAGTTTGTGAGGAGTGAAACCAGCTTCTGTGCCACAGTTTGTCAACACAGGTACAGCAGGGAGAAGTGTTGGGGGGGGGGGTGGGGGGGGGGTGGGGGGAAAGTCTAAAAAAGTGCTTGTAGAGTTTTATGAAGAATTATCTACAGAAAGACTAGGTCTGTTACAGTTTCTGGCTAGAAACAGAGATTTCTGCTGAAGCTATAGCTGCTTGTGTGTTTATCTCAGGATTCTCCTGATTTAATCCGCAGTTTCTAAGCCAAGACAACAGCTTCCCCACAGGTTCAGTAGGAGGCCCTTGGTCCCTCAGGAACTACTGTCAGCCACAGCTTTTGTCTGACCAAATGGAGAATGAGAGCTGGACTTCAAAGCCAGTACTTTCCAAATGCAATGAAATCTACCTGCTTAAAATAATTATGCTTAAGTAAGGGCTGATACAAGGGCAAGATTTACATATCTAAAGGCACCGAGCATTGTTAAGCTTTCTATGCAGCTGAAGAGTATTTAATAAGCAACACACATTCTAGCCAAGCATAAAGACACGTAGGCAAACAGATTGGGGATGCATAACTCATTTGCTCCCAGGCTCTACAGTGGAGATGAGTGGGAAGCAGGACCCTTGGAATAGAAAAGAAAATGGCACTGTTAACAAAGCCTGAAGCATTAAAAAATTGTTAAAGATTGTTAACAAATCACTAGCTAACAGTATTCACAAGCTTTATTATCTTCCAAAGGCAGTCCCTAATTTAAAATATCATCCCTTGCAAAGTGTCTCACGTATAGGATCAAGGAGAAGGTAGTAATCATCTTTGCTGTAGCTGACAGATAACAATTTAATGTTAGGTTTAAAGATACTTCCTAGATTACCCCTCTGGCACTGTTATTTCAAAAAGCAAGATGGAATGTGCACGGCACTCCTTCCTGTATCTCCACTACATATTTTAGCCAGTGGAACTATGAACTTCATTTGGTTAAGCTCTGCAAAACATCTTGGCTTAATAAAATAAATTATTACTACTGATCATGACTACAGGCTTTGACAAAATCTGGACCACAAAGGCAACATAGGCACTGGAAACAATAGTGAGTGACAACCTCTGCACTTAAGCCTTCCTGATGAGGCAGTTTGCATCAGAGCTTGCTGAAGAACTTACTTCAGTCTTAAAAGTTCAGCTCAGTATGCATGCGATAAAACCCGTAATATTTAAGCATGAAGACTGTTAAGTATACTGCTGAACTGAGATGGACATTCATCTGAGAGTAGGATGGGAATTAAAAAATCTGGTGGAACATGACTTCATGACTACGTAGATCTTTTTAGGTCTTCAGAAACCATGGACCTATATATCTACAGAAAACCAGCATCTTGAAATAGCTTCATTCATTCCATCAGTTTAGTCCTGCAGAAGTTATCAAAAGAATCTCTCTGGTAACTGGATTAAAAACCTGAACATCTTTAATATAGGAGCAGAGCAGCTCTACATATTTTTTCAAACATTCTGCAAGAAGCAGCACACTCTCACCTCAGTCTCCAGGAATCTTCGCAACGCTCTCTTCTTCTTAATGCTTTTGCGTCGAACGTACACAGCAAATGTCAGGCCCACAATGACAATGATGAAGAGGCCACCAATAACTCCCGCAGCAATCAGAGGAGTTCTAGCAATTGGAATCAGAGACTTTATTTTTTAGGTAGGGTGAGAGACCAAAGAATGGTTGGGTACATAAAACACACAATCATTTAGAAAGCTTATTAACTGCCTTATGACCAGAATTTCTAAGCAGTCCAAATAGGAAGTCAGAAGAAGCACATTAACATATGGTAGGACTTTTCTTGTTTCTAATCAATACACCAATTCTACTGTTTTCAAACTGCCATGCACATGTGAGGAGTTGTGTGGACAAGGAGACACAACATGCACTTTGATGGCAAATGCAAAACTGCAATGGCAAAATGAGACTACAGAGTTATCTGCAGTTCTCCCGCAACAGCTTTAACTATGCTGACTCTTTGGCTCCACCTCCATTAACTCATGGGCTTGTGCAGTCAGGGGAAAACAAATGGAAAAGAAAAAAAAAAAGCTCTCGTGAATGATGCCAAGCAAGGCTCAGCTTTTTCACAAAACCTGTTGTCTCCCCATTACTCCTGTAACTCCTTTCAGCTTTCCAGGCTCTTGAGCAGCATAAGCTACAGTTACCAAGTTATTTTTCCATAGCACTAAGAAATAGTAGGCTGGAATCATGGTAGATACTATACAAGCATAAAACAAAAAGACTGTCTCAGAGTCACTCTGTTTGACTTAGGCACCCACATTTGGAGATATCACCTACACAGTCAGCGGGGAGAAGTGGGCTCCCTCCAAAGAAAAAGTCAATGCAATATGTGCTCTGACTCCATTTTCTTTCTCTCCCTACCTGCTCTGTCTCTAAAGTGTGGGTAGCAGCCTCGAAACCAGAACCTTCCATTAGGCATTTTCACAGCATAACAACTTACCTATATAAACACACTCACAGCATTGAGCATCCCTCCAACAATGGCTGGATAGTAGCTGAAAAGATGGGGGACAGTAAGATGGGTAAAAACAGTATGACAATGAAGTATAAATGGTGTCAAAAGCACTGCCCAGTAATCACAGGAAATAGGTTAACTATTGTCAAGATTGTGGAAATTCCACTGCTGTGCATTAACAGCCTTCCTCAGCTATAGCCTAGTAATAAAAATGTACCAGACAGCTATTGAAAATTTGAAGGAGTATCCCACAGAAATAGTAAATCTATTTATCTGACTTTATTACCATTGAGTATCATTTTGAAGCCCGTATCTACACTGTTCTAAGTAACCCTCATCACTGCAGTTTGGTTCAGAGCAATCTCAAAGCACACAACCTGGATTCATTTCAGATACAAACGAGAAGATATATTTCTGGAGTGCACCTAATATGCTCCAACCACCACCTGGCTTTTAGATCCCCAGGATTGGACGAGAAATAACACAAAGAAAGATCCCTGGACTCTGGGACCATTACCTATTTCATACTCCAGATCAAATCCCATTGTGTCACTCCATGTTAATGGAGACAAAGCCTCATACTCCCACGTACAGTTACTAAAGCACTGCTATCAGGTTTGCCGAGGGAGATCATGTCAACATTACACAACTCTGTAAGGCCTATTATCATTCAGAGACTACAGTGGAAACCATAAAGATGTTCTTGAGCAGAGGATTATTTTTGTTGTTGTTTATGTTGTACGAACAATTGTATAACTTGTAACAAAGACCGGCAAACCACAGACTGACAAAACAATCAGAAGAGCTGCATATTAATACTATCATAACAGCCGTCAAAAATAATTAGTTTTATGGTATTGTGTACACTAAAAATGGTCCAAATGATATTTACATGATAGACCATATAATGAAATGAGTCCAAAAGAGATGTAACAACTAGCAAAGAAAATAAAACGAAGCTACACATTCCTTGCAGCCCTTTACTGCTATAGAATACAGGGGTTCAAAAAAAGCTTTATGACCCATCCTAGCAACTCTCACTGACTTCAAAAGTCAGTCCTCACCAGTTATAGCAGTGAACTGCAAAAAAACAAATCATTTTCAAAAGCTTCACCAAACAAGCATTTGATCATTAATGTGAGATGTGCTGCAATTGCACATTATATCTGAATTTTCAGGAGGTACACAATCTAAACACAATATTAAACAAACTTAAGAAAGAAAGCAAAAGGAATAATACAGCTTGCGAGAAAAAAACATGTTGAAATGCTAAAGAAGTGAAATACAGAAAATGTTCTATTTTCAAGTCAAACAACGATCAGTTGCTGTCACTCCTAAGTCCACTATCCTTGCATAAAATCCAAGGTAGACACAAACACCCCAGACCCAAATTGATGCAACTGTATGACCGTGCAGCTTCTCACTCTGCTATGGAGCTAAGCCCCAAAGTCAACACTCATGCATTTTATTTGCTGTACTACCAAATGACCAGTCACTGCCTTCAGCATTTTCTGGTACCAGCAGCACACTCCCCTGCTGTTGCCAACCACACAAAGATTACTTTTTAAGTCCATTTTTCTGAGGGTCACCTACCTCATTTGGGTTATTTTTACTTATGTTCATTAGGCTAAATTTGCTTTTCTATCTCTTCTGCTAACATCTTCAGGTCCCCTATCATTTTTCTCTTATTTTCATGTTTGCAGTGTCTTGTATTTAATACTCTGGTGAATTTCATTAACATGCTCCTTCCCTTCCTTTTAGAATTAATTGTTAAGGCTGTTTAACATGGATCCCTGCAACGTGGTGCTGATCCAAGAGGCTGTTGAAGACATAAACCTTTTCTTTTGCCTTTTTTTTTTTAATCCAATAGTTTTTTGCATATGTACCTAACAGTTCAGCTTCACATACAGCTGGACACACAAATCTCCTTATCTCTAGTAGCATTAAGGGCTTAATCCACTTATGCTTTTGTTGCTTTACTGCCCCACAACCACCTCTGTGTATGCAGTTCCCTACATTTGCTCACCTCAGATCACTGCCCACTTACAACTAACTCCATGAAAGTTAATAGGAGCAATGCTGGCACAGAGACAAAAATTTCCACCATAAAATAAAAACCCTCAAACACTTTGTTAAAGCAACTTTTAGAAGTGTGGAGGCCCCAATTCTCCATTAGGCTGAAGTCAAGCAAAGAGAGGTAGTTCCACGTCATTCCTGCACATAACAGAAACCCAAAAGTTGATCCTAGCTCACATTTCCTTCAGCTCCACCACAAACCCACCAACATGACACTTCTGATACAGTCGTTACTTCCATTTACACCCTGAAAATCTCCCCAGAAGATGAAAACAATCTCTACTAGGCATTTCTAGATGTTTATGATCAAAACAGACTTAGCAGTCCAAGAAATATGGCCCTGAATCATATTTACACCCCATATAATTAATTTGCTATCTCCCTACTCCAGATGATGACTGAATAGCCAATTAATGATTAGAAAAGGTGGCAGCAGGGGAAGGAAAAAGATAAAATCACAATGTGAAAAATCCCGCCTTTGAAACTGGAAACTGTGTATCTGTGGCTAAAAATTGAAAGTAAGACTCTAGTATTCTCTCAGGATAAATGAATAATATATATTTTTTAAAATGTGTACTGTGTTTTCAAATTGAGAAGCATAACACCCACTCCCACACACCAGTGAGCCAAAAGGTTCAAAGGTAGTCATCCAAGATGGACACGGATGCTCAACAGAGTGGCCTCGTATCATTCCATCCACTTCAAAACATCTGCAATTCCCATGGTGCTCTGAAGCCAGCTATTAAAGCCTAATTACTGATTTAGATGATGACAGTCTCATGACTGGAGAGCACAAGCAGAAGGGGGAAAGGGAACAGAATTGTGGTCCATGGAGTAAACGTGAGAAAGGACACCTGCTTTTCTCTCTTTGGCATTAACCCACTTAACATCATATGTAAATAAATAGAGCTTCCTTAGAGGGCTTTCAGTTCCTGCCTCAACCTTCTCCAACTTAGAGTTTTATTTATATATCCAAATAGGATTTATTACAACCTTGAATATTTGCTAAATAGTCACTTCCAGTAAATGTTTGCTATCAAGGCATTATTTTTTCCTGATGGACCATTCACACATTCTGCATTCCTCACCTCTGCCCTCAGTGGGGAGTTCCGCTGATCTTGAAGCTGCACTTTTAGAGATCTAACAGATTCTGCTAATCCTGGAATGATCACTTTAGTATTTAAAATACACAAAATAAACCACCAGACTGGGAAGCAAATTTGTGTATGTTTCAATAGCTTCTCTCTGCTGTGCAGCAGTCTCCTGGCAGAGCTCTACAACCACAACTTCCAGAGTGCCTGGTGTTCATGAAACTGTGCTCCCTGGGGGTGGGAAAAATTAATCTAGTGCTATCCACATTAAGAACTGCTTTGCTATATATTTTTCTTTTTCAAGAACAAGGCTCCCTTCCTCCACCTAACCTGAAGGTGTTTGAACACTGACAAATGTCACCATTTATGTACAGATGAGAAATTTTTATTGTGTGTAAACATGAATTTTAACTCGCAGCTGATCTCACCACCATTACCCACTTCACATTTAATCTAGATATACAGGCGAACTGTATTCCACTTTGCTGCCAACCAGCTGTAGTCGAACTCTGGAGGCCGGCAGTTCTAGCCACAACTTTTCAAAATGTAAAATGACCACGATGTTGTTGCTCTAGACAAGGGTTATGCTGACAAAGATATCTTCAGTCAAAACTGCTTTTTCCTTACCCCCACTTGTTTGGGTATTGAAGCCTTCCTCAAGCAAGTGTTTAAGGACATTTCTAGATCATTATATCAAGTTATCTGTATGCTAGGAGTTTTTTTCACTGGCTTTGCCAAATGAGAAAAGCACGTGCAGAAGAGAGACTTGCAGCCTCGAGCTGACAGAGCACACCCTTTCCTCCTCTGGCATACCACTTACCAAGAGGCGTTGATGGGTATAACTGTACTGTTAGGATACATCAAGATATTTAACATATGGTGACATCATTTACTACAGGTTTGCACATATTTTGATTATCAGAGTGTTTACTGCAAACAAAAAACCAACCACACACACAACAAATATATGCATCCCTCACATTATAAAAGTATGTTCTACTCACACCTCTGCTTTTTTAAAAGACAGGATTCTACACTTCACTCAGGAAAAGAAATGAGAACAAAGGAAAAAATAATTATAGCTTTGAAAATTAATATAACCTAGAATTCTAGATATCGATATGTGTTGATTATAAATTGATGACATCTTTTTTATCATTAAGCACACACGGTGCACAAAGGATTTTTTTAAAACTAGATTTAAATCTGAATGATGTAGTTTAGGAGAACAATGACATTTCTGTAATGTTTTTAAAATAAATTACTAAGAACTCTCAATTTTAACTCCCTGTTAATATAGTTAATACAGTTGACTGAGAGTAAATACTGAAATCTGAGATTACCGTATCGATATGGAAGTTCTTCATGGGCTTCTTTTCCTATACAACTGAAAAACCCACCTGACAGCTCTTGCTATTGTTAAGAACTTGCACAGTGACTTTGTTTTGAGGTTTGTGCTTCAAACAAACAGATTAACTTGACTTGTAAAATATGCCAAGTCAGGCCTCACATGATGTAGATTGATTTATCTGCAACAGAAAGCCAGATAAATCCCCTATATTGGACTCAAAGGTGAAGTCGGTTCATTAGGTAAAAGAACAATCCTTTTTATAAACTTGCTGTATTTCCCATTTTCTTTGGGAAGAGTAATATTTTGCTTTAAATAAAGAAAACTAGACCTGTAATGACCATGGGTGCCAATGGACTGCTCTGAAACTAAAACTGTCAACATCAGTGCAAAGAGCTTCTCTCTGCATAAAACATTCCCATTAGAAGCAATAAACTCATCCTGCTTCTCTGCAAACAGTTGCAGTCAGCCAGCTCTATGATTATGTTTGTACATTAAATTATTAATACAAAAGCATGCTTTTCTCAAATAGAAACATAAAGCACATTTTTCCTGTATGACATTATATGCCGAGAGACTAGTTTGGCTGGTAGCACTGGCAGCTTTGTATTTGCCAAGTGTCAAATCTCAAAGTATCAAAGAGCAGCACACACAGAGGCACAATGTGTTACATAGCTTGAGGAACTGGAGAAATACAGGGTAGTGTCCATATTAAATCAGCAGGAAGCCAAAATATTCAGTGGGAGCTGGGTAAAATAGACAATGCAAATCCTGGCATAGAGTTGGCCACTGAAACTGAGCAGGAACATTCCTTCATTCTGCAATAGATTTTTATAACTGTATCTTCACTGTTACATTTTGGTTTCCATTATATGTTTCAGCAGACATGGGCAAGCCAATTACCATCACCCTACATCCTGTAAAACTTCTCAAGCAGAAGACTGAACTTGAGCCTCAGTGGCTCCAAAATTATTTCAGCCTGCCCTCAGCTTTGCTCCACCAGCAACTGCACAGATGAGTGAACACTGAAGTCAGAATTAATAGGAATTCATTAACATTTCAGGTGGCAGCTCGATTCAGTCTAATGCATGCCATTTCTTCTTTACAGTTAGCAAACAATTATGTAGATAGGTGTGTGCTCCAGAGCTTGGAAAAACAATCAGACCTCTGAGGACACATAGTTATGATGAATTAGACATTCACTACTTTGGCCTCTATTTTGGTACACAATAGGTGTTACAGGACACTGAGGGAAATTCACTTCAGTTGAGTGATGTATCATAAAGAACAGAAAGGAATGTTTGGAAGTATTTTAAATAACTAACAGGTGGAAACTTCACTTAAGTTACAGCTAAGTGTTTGTGAAAATTGAGCCATTCAATGTACGAAATATCTAAACCCATATATGCCTAAGGAACATCTTGCTTGCAAGATTGCACAGGAGGTTTTCCTACCTTTAAAGAACTACAAGAGGAAGGTTTCCCTACCCCATGCCCTTCATCTTTCTTTTGAAAAGGCATTAATCTCTGCCCCTTTTTGACTGTCTTTTGGAATGACAGTCTTCCCTGACAGATTTAAGGAGCACAGAACAGATTTTTTTTTGTCTGAGGGGTGGTGAACACCAAACTCTTTCCTGTTCTGACTCCAAATCATATGGGGCAGTGAGTGTTTGTTTTCACAAGCTCCAGGAATAATTCACAGTAGGAAATCTTCAAGAACTATTTGGGAATCAAGCCTGAGATTTTTGTCCCAGATTCCCTCCTCCTGAAGTCTTCACAACAACTTTTCTCCTTTGGGAGAACATATTCTGTATATCAAAGACAGCCTGAACTTCTGTCAGACCAGTTCTGGTCCAGCAGTGCATCCACACTGCCACAAGCCATCTCACCAAGGTGAACAAGCCTCTCCCCATGAGTGAGCAGACAGGCTAAGGTTCAGTCCTGGACACTGGGAGGGAGTTAGAAAAACCCATCAAAACAAAATCAGATATGATAAGCTGATGAGAACAGAACTGTCACCCTGTGTCCCCATGTTCAAGTTTCTTGTCATATCCAATTAATTCATTTTGTGACAATTGTAGAGCTTACATGGGCTTCAGATGAGGTTTTTTATCAAGTGGTGGCATTAAAGCATCTTTTGGAGCTGTATTTGAGATTAAATTTAGAGTGGACGGAGGATGCATAGAAGAACGTTTGGAAATACGCACCCATACATTATGCATGTATTTCATACATATATACACACACAAGTGTATGATTAAATATTTTTCCTTCAAATTCAAAATCAGAATAGCAACACTTCATTCTGCACCAGTTTAAATGTATAGAGAAATTCAGCATTCGAGACAATTGTTAGAATACTAGTAATGGCCATGATGCTGTTAACTTCAAAGTACATTGTAGCTACTCCCCATTTGAGTTCTAAATATGTAGAATTTTATCCTATTAATTTATCCTTGTGGAGCATAGCAGGGACTAAATACAGCCAGTTCTCAGAAATATCAAGGAAAATCCAAAGTAGATTAAAGAGCAGGGTATAGGAATTTATTTTTGAGTATGCCTGATGCTGCTTTCAGATTTATAACTATTATTTTACAAGGACAGCATTCTGTCTAAACACCCTACACATATTATATCCATCATTAGAAAATCCCATTTGATTACAGGGAAAAACTCACGTAAAATTGAGATCCTCCTTCCAGACAAGGCTTATACAGGATCATCTCCTATATGATAAAATGCCCTAAAATTCTTCTAGGTCTGTAACTTGTAAGTCATCTCCTAGAAGTTCTTAATTACCAAGTGAAGCAGAAAGAAACCCTGGTGCACCTTGCAACTCCTCTTAATTCAATTCATCATTCCACTGCTGGCATTTCCCCAAAGGCCATTCCGAAGCGAGGAGATTTAGAAGCTCCAAGCACACCCACCTTCACTGCTCTCCTCCATCTCCACAGCCACCCAAAAGAATCTCTCTCATTTCATTGCCTACAAAGTGAGCCAAGTGGAAACAGTCTTTCTGAATATTATCCTCATCTTCTACTTGCAACTCTACTGATGATTATTTTTTTTGCTTCTATGTACACAGCACCCTCCTATCATCTTGATAGTCACAGATGTGACTTGATTAGAAAAACAGCTTGCGTCCACGGTGAGGATACTGCTCAGAGTAACCCAGACTCTACAACAGCTGCTTTATTATGATTATTTTGCTGTACAGTATGGCCCACATAAAGGCAAATGATAATTTAATAAAATGACTCCTCTTCCTCACAAATTTCAGAATGATAGAACATTCCAGAATTTATTGCAGATACAGCCTATCTATATATCTTCCAAACTTTAAAAATACTCCTCTTCCAATAGCTACTAAACTGCCACAACACAGATGGCCAAGCATCTGGGGAAATGGTGATCCAGATTAAAAGATTCTTTTTCCTCTTTCAGCCAGGAAATCCTTCCTCTTCCTCACCCTCCCCAAACCTAAATACCAGCCTCTCTGTCAGACGGTGGATCCTGCTGAGTTCTTGTGTCTTTTTCGTCTCATGGGTTCGGAAGCTGATTAGGGCTCAAGAAAAGATGGAGAGGGAAGCCTCAGACATCATCTTTTTTCCCTCTGTCTCTATCACAAGGGAGAGAGGGATCACCTCTCATCCCACTTCAAAAATATATCTGTTTGAAGTATTTAAGTGAGAAGAGCACAAAAAGGTTGATGAAACAAGCTAGAGAGAACACACACAAATGTACTGCTTCAGCTATAGATTTTGGCTTGCTTTCTCCTTTTTACTCACTGCAATTTTCCTGGAAAGGGAAAGAGCTCCCTTATTTTACAAATCCATTGATTAAAAGATGACTGAAACATCACCAAGTTTGGAATTTGGACCCTTATCCACTGGCTGATCCAGGAAATCACAGAGTTTACACAAAGCTGAAGCGGTGAGACAGCACTGAACTTAGCCTGCATCCAAGTCATTTACATGCAAAGGATATTGCTGCCACGAGGGAGTGAAAAACATATCTACAGGAGATGGCACTACTTGAAAGCTAGAATATTATCTCTTCAATCTGTTCTTTGTCTATTATCCTTACTGTGATTGAGACTACGTATATTAACAGCTAGTGGTCCATTTTTAATGCAGGAATACTTTTTACTTTTCTTTTTCCCCCTACATCAGACCATGAGGGGCAGTGAAAGAGGTAATTTATTTCTGAAATGTACAAATTTTCTTTAAGGAAGGTTATTCAATCAAACAAAAGAATGTTCACTCATACAGACCCCACTGAAACAAACTGAAAATATTCCAATGGTTGATTCAAGCCTACTGGGAACTCAAAAGAGACCAGTTTGGCCACTGTCATGCTGGTGAATTGCCAAAGGAGAATTAGTCCTTCCTCTACTCAGCAACACTTACATCAAGCCTCCAGGTTCCAAGCTGGCTAAACCTTAATAGCATTAACTGGACACAAATGGTAACATAAAAGTTAACAAACACATCCTCCGCCCTTTTGTTTGCTTTGACTTTTCCACTGTCACCTCTTTTCACTCATTTTACAGCTTTTATGCCTTCTAAGAAACATCTGTGCTACTGAATTTCCGTGACATATCTAAACATCATTAAGTTGGCCACAAGTAGACAGCTAGGACTTAAGATGGAATGGTGAGTAAATAAGAACATGTAACAAAAAAATCCAAGTGAGTATTTTAAGAGGCAAGTGACGCCTTGGTGTATTGCTTTAATGGCCTCTGCTTCTAATGGACAGACTGTGTCACAGGCAGGGTACTGGGAGTCAAATTATTTGAGGAAACAGTTCACATTTCTTACTTAAAAGGTTGACTGCATTTCAGATAATTTTCCTGCAGGTACTACAAGTAAAACTTCATATCATTTACAAATCAGGGATTACATCATGACTGGACTGCATTTAAACAAAGTTTAGCCTTTATACTGATGACAAAATTGATTTTTTTCTCGAATTTCATCATGAAGGCCACAATTCTGCAGGATGAAGCATTACAAGTTCTGTTGAGAGATGCACCAGAACAGGCAAACATCACAGTAAGATCCTCACAGCTCTGGCAATGAAAACTCAATCAGAACTAGCCAACATCTGTTTTCCACATTTATCCCATGTTCCTGCCTTGCCTGTTTGTTCATTTGCTCAATCCTAGACAACCACAAAAATATTATCTGCAATATCTCCTATTGATTAAACAGCCATTGTCTGCAAGAGAGCTTGTTCACCAGTGTGTGAAGGTGGTGTAGTTAAAAACTTATATCAGACTGAAAAAAAGAATGATAAAACCACTGTCATCCTTTCACACCCTTTCCATTTCAAAGGCAGCATACAAATAAAAACAATATCCAGCTACCATGCTTTCTAAAACTTCACAGTACCAAAAATACAGCTCCACCAATGCATCTTCCAGAAAAGGAAGGAAGGGACAATAAGAAGATAACTTCATGGATGTCAAAAAGGAATAAATCTATCCCAAACCCAAATGAACTCCCCACCTACAGCAGCTTGCACAGCTCAACATCCTGACTTTGATGTGAAGAGCTCTAATTCAGGAGACTTGACTGTGTACACAGTGACGATGCAAGCACACCACCACCAATGTGCTGGCTCTAAAGAACCCCAACCGAGGGCTTCCCATTCTATGCAAGAACGGCAGCTCCGTCATCCCACCAGGTCATGGTGAGTAAGCCAGAATGCAGAGAATTAAGTCTTGGCTGGACTCTAAATTCAAACACATTTGGTGTGTAGAGAGTGACAAATCCTGCTTTACGCAGGTAGATTGGAAGCAAGACTGCAAGCTTTAGTTCTGATTTATTATATGTTAAATATTAATGAATTATTAAGAAACCATTCACTGAGGTTTAAACAACTCTACATCTTACATATTTCTAAAGTTCTATAAATGTATTTTTAATAAAAGATAATTAATTTATAACAACATTAAATCTAAATTAAATCCTCATTTCAAGCCATAAAAGAAACCCATTGGAGACTACAGAGATATATACTGTTGCTCTATAATAAGGTCACTTCTTCATGGCACAATTTTATTTCTGCATCATATATTATTTGTGTAGCCAAACCAGTACAGATACAAAACACAAGGCTTATGTAGCCTGATGAGAAATAAAAGCAGTGACCTCTGCAATAGGGCTGTGTGTTGTTTTCCATTCTAACAAACCACTTTCAGTTTGGAATTTCCTAATGCTTCTTGTTTCTAAGCAGTGACCTATCACATCTGACCTTATCACTACTAATTTTTTCTGCTCATAGTTTCAGTAAGAATAATTTAGTCAGTTTTCTGAACAAAGAATTTTAAAGGTATTTGAAAATTTATCTTGCAACTTATGATAGAAAAGTAAAAAAAACCCAACAAAACAAAACCAAGCTTTCAAATAAATTTGGTTATGATGAGACAAAATGCCAGTGCTTGGTAAATACTGCTGTTTAGTATGCTCTGTGTATTTTCCATAAGACATTTTATAAAACTGAGAAGGTTGCTGTTAAGATGGGGCTGAACACATGCATACAGCCCACTGAGCTGGACCTGGTACTCAAGCCACAGAGGAGTAGGACTTAATGACACTTGGCATCAAGTTGTGGTTCTGAGGGACGTGGCTTAGTGATGACCCAACAGCGCCGAGTTAAGAGTTGGACGTGATCTTAAAGGTCTCTTCCAGTCAAAAGGATTATACTATGAAAATCATTGTTACCTTGTGTGCTAAGCAGACCAAATACAAGTCCCTGCATGTTTCTGCAGGAAACATTCTTATTTGCTTTGTAAGACTGGGCACTACACTAATGGTTCTTCAGAGCTCAGTCATTGAAGGCAGCACAAGGGCTAGGACATATCAAATGAGACAATAAAGCCTGCTACACCTGTATCCACAGAGAGTCATGCTGAGGTGACCTCCCTGTGGCATTTCCCTGTTTGGTGTGCACCATATCATCAGTATTAACCAAATCCATCAAATGAGCACAGCTGCTCAGAAACCTCGTCCATGAGTATCAACAGCCTCAATATACTGCAAAAGGATTTAGCTCCTATTCCACTCCTATAACAAAGTACTAGAAACAGCAGATTTCACAGAATCACAGCATGTCTTTGGTTGGAGGATACCTTCAAGATCATCTAGCTCAACCTTCAACTCAACACTGCAAGCTCACCAATAAACCACGTCCCCGAGCCACATGCCATTCAAATGCCTCCAGGGATAGAAACTCCACTGCTGCCCTGGGCAGAGCATTCCAATGTTCTATAAACCTTTCGGTGAAGAAATGTTTCCTAATATCCAGCCTAAACCTCTCCTGATGCAGACAGCATCCATTCCCTCTGGTCACACGTCACTGGGAAGAAGTGCTCCAGGAAGTGCTCCTTGCTCCAACCTCCTTTCAGGTAGTTGTAGAGAATGAGAAGGTCTTCCCTCAGCCTCCTCTTCTCCAGACTAAACAACCCCAGCTCCCTCAGCCTCTCCTCACAGGACTTGTGCTCTAGGCCCTTCACGAGCCTTGTTGCCCTTTCCTGGACACGCTCCAGCACTTCTATGTCTATCTTACAGTGAGGGGCCCAGAACTGAATGCAATATTCAAGCTGTGGCCTCACCAGTTGCCAGTACAGGGGGGATGATCACCTCCTACTCCTGCTGGCCACAGTGTTTCTAATACAAGCCGGGGGCCACTGGCCTTCCTGGTCACCTGTGTGCATTGCTGACTCAGTCGACTATCAATCAATACCCTCAGGTCCTTTTCCAGTTTGCAGCTTTCAAACCACACATCCCCAGTTTCTGGCCTTACTCTTTTCTGTGCACTCTCAACAGGATCCTGAAACCACAGATGGATTTTAAAAAGCACTCGTGTGACAGTTGCTTCTAAATCTTTCACTCTTTCAACCTTGTTGGTTTATTTCTCTCCATAGTAGCAGATCCCACCAAATCCTTTCATACTGTGAGACACCAGCCAATCCTGCTGAGTAAAGCAGGTGAAGTAGAAACCCTCAAAGATCCCAGACAAATCTTTCTGAGCAGCAGAAGTTCTAATACAATGAGATCTTTTTTACCTGTGGTCAGATCTATACAGAAGAAAAGAAGGAAAACCCACCTATCCCCTTTCCTAAGTAGACTAGTCCTACTAAGTGGAAGTGGTAAAAAGTGGGGGACCTACATAAATCACAGCAGTGATTTTCATTCATGTCACAGGGCTACTCAAAATGTATTCCTCCAAAGGCTCCAGGCAGTGAAATGCTGCTCTGACAATGAAAGTGCCCACAGCAAAGGTCTGTTTGAGAACCAGTTCAGTAGCAGCAAGAACAGGGATTTCTCTATCAGTCTGTCCTAACAGATCAAGTGTAAACTCTATTCAACCCACATAGGCATGACAAGAACCTGTCTGTTTTTCCAGTCTTGATTCCTAAAAATAAAAATAAATCTGTTTCTTCAGCTGCTCTGATACGACATCAGAAAGCTCCATACTAAATGTCTCTTAAGAGTAGCATCATTATCAGTCAAATAATGTAGCTTAGTTTGTACTCACAGGTCCTATTTTTCCTCTTATTTTATACAGAGATTCTCTTCCACTCCAGAATGACTATAATTGCATATGGAATGCTTTTCTCCAATCAATGAAACAGAGCGCTATAAAAGCAGGGAACATAAGCGGTTTATTAGAGGTGGTTTCTCTTCCCCATCATCTACTCTGAGCTGCTGTGGAAGTCTACTGAAGTCATCCTGTGCAGGGGTACAAAACAGCTATGAAAGGATTTGCCTGCATTACATCGGGTTTATTGTTAATTAGCTCTTGTACACACACGCAGTACATAAAACCAGCTTTTTTTGTTGTTGTTTAGGAAGAGATGATTTGTTGAGAGGATGTGCTTTGTTGATATAAAGACAGCATCAGGATTGTAATTCGAGTTAACATCTATACAGCGTTGTATGTAACCACTTGAAAAGGGGGTTCCTGGCTAATTAGTTTCTGTTAGTTAAACAGGAAATGCGAATGACATTTTCTTAGGGCATAAATAGAGAGAGACATCAGCTTACTCAGACCAGTAATATCAAGGTGCTCAGTTCTTTCCTATCCACCACATGCTTCTGATCGCATCTTCAGATTTGCAATTTCTTACACAGTGCAAACCAGAAAGTTCACTCCTCCTCTGATGATCTCTTCTGTCTTAGTACTAAGCTGAATGAAACATAGGTAGGGTGAACACATTTAAAACCCATACTTTTAAGTAAAAACTTAGTCCACAGAGTACCTTCAATAGCTGAGTTAGCCAGACTTTTCTGGTGGACTTGGGAGCAGGGGAGTGTACAATAACCAGCCTTTTGTGACTGCCTGGAGTAATTTTCTTAATGGGTGGCAGACTATTATTTTTATAGTTTTTCAATTTTCCTTTTAAGCAATGATTATCCAAACCTTTGAAGCAGGCATACTCCTCCTGTCACTCAGTTCGACAGTTCCTAACAAGCGTGCTGTTCCACCCAAAGAAAAATCACCGACTACGATTGTCAGCAGTTATTGAAAGGAGTGTCACTCTAGTAAGGGGTGTGAAAGGAAGGCAGCTAACTCCTTTGGGCACCATGGGAAATTCCAGCATCCACCTACTTTCCATCTTTGCTTTGGTGATTTCTAGGATAGGTTGATATCAACGGGGGAACCCAAAGTGAAGTCTTACAGTAATAATCTAGTACCTACTCCCCCCACCCTCAAAAGGTAGAGAGCAACAGGAAGAGCTACGAGTGGCTGAGACACAAGGCCCTTGTCTCCTCTCTGTTCTCTGGGCTGAGATTCTCTGCACAGCAGGGAAGGAAAGGAGACAGAAAGGCAAACACAGCAGCAGTGATGTTAGTTACATGCCAGTGCAAGGACTCCACTTTGCATGGTGAATTCTCTGCTGCACTGTCTCATTCCTTCAGGCCTCTGTCTCCTCTGACCAAGAGGTCAGACAGAAAATCTGTTCAGCAAACTGACTGATTGATCACACAAATTCAAATTGGTCAACATGGATGCTATGAGTTAAACGTGGTATACAGACAGAACGCACAGCACAAACATGAAGAGAGCAGTTTCCTGATTTATGATTTCAACTACAGCTAATCAAGGATTATGGACAATAACCAGAATTCGCAACTAACCACAAGCAGAAGAGGCACTCATTTCTCCTGTCACTTCTAACTCCTTTAGAGTTTGAACTTGACCTGACAGTTCAAAATACAGTGAAATCTTTTGCAAGGATAAATTGAGCACATTGAAAATATACGTGGGTCCTCACAGGGCGGGGGAAAAAGGCCCATGAGATCCAGCAAGTAAGCTAACAGTCATTTGAAAACTCTATCAAGTAATCTAAAGGAAAGGGGCTGAAATAGTCCTTATACTTGGCACTGTGATAGAAACAGGAGAAGGGTTTCTTGCATCCTTTTGGACAGAACACTATGGAAGATAAAGGTTTTTTAAAAACCCAAACACCTATGCAGAATGCAATGCCAAATGTAAGGATTATTTTCCCACAAAATATAAAAGACCAAATGTAAGCAGAAAAAAATGAAGGTTCACTGATCATCTGGAAAACAAGCCATGTGATGCACGTCTGACTCACCTTTATTAAACATGACAGTCAGTATTCCTTTGCTATTCTACCCAGACTCTTACAAATGCCCTCAAGTCAATGGATCATGGCAAAACCAATTTGCAAACTACAAAACTGGCAAGCAACACTGGTATGAAAATGGAAATAGGTGAAGGTGAGAAATGTCTTGTTGTTTGTGGCTAGAGCCCTGCTCTCACTTCCAGCTGCCCACACACCAGAGAACCCTGCCCTTCAACTCACTGCTAATTCACATCAATGGAAGAAATTCAAGCCAGTGAATAAGGGTAAATCTGATTAATAATTATGTTAAGGTCTATAAGTCTAGGGAGGGCATGCAGGTGTCAAAGGGCCATGAAGAAGGGATTCTAGCTACAGCAAAACACATTTATTTTTGATTTATACCCCTACTGTAATGAAAAGTATCACTTTGCCAGTGCAGTTTTGCCCATTTTTAACCCAAACAAAATGAACCATTTTTACAGAAAACAACAATAATACACAATTCCACTATTCTAATAAATATAAAGGTAGGAAATTTCTTAGGTTTGAAAGTGAAAGAATACATCCATACTGACATTTAAAACAGTGCAGTCATTTTCCTAAAATAAATTCAGCAAAGTTGGAAAAAAAACCCACAAAAGATCCATCAGATCTAAAGGGAACATTTTAGGGTCTTCCCCCTCAGACTGAATGGAGCAGGAAATTATTCATTTGAGCAGAATAAAATAATTGCTTTAATTTTCCATGCCCCTCAAATTGAAATTGAATTGAAGAGTGAAGAGCAACTGACTTTTGGGTCAACAGAGGAGGTGAGCAGCTTATCATGCTGTAAGAGAGTTATGCTACAGCCAACAAGTCTTCCTAATACAAAGCCCTCAAAAATGGATTAAAATCCAATTGATGAAATACATGCTAATTTAAAATTTAAAGTTGACAAAATGGGGATGTTTAAAACCCATATAAAATGGGTAACTGAGATTGAATGAGTATATCTGAAAATGAGTCATCCCCACCTCAAAAAGTATCTCCAACTGGATATTTCAGATCAGAAAGGTTAAAACAAAATATTGAACTATTGAAAAATTCAGTCTTCTTCTGTTGCTTATTCCTTAGTCCGTAAATTAAGTCAGAAGTGACTGATTTAATTAAACAAAGACACCATTTGATAGCATTTAGAGTACTGTTTTTCAAGTCTAAACATGATCTCCCTCAACACCTAGAAATAGGAATATTCACATTAGGTACAGAACTGGGGAAGAAAGACACCCTTAAAATCTTCTTTTAAAGACAAGAAAAAAAAACAAAGTAGTAAAATCCTTAATGAAGTGAAGTTGATTGAAATGATATTTTTTTTTCATCCAATCTTAGCTCAGGAAAGCAATCCCAAAGCCTGGAAGTCATACTAACCAGTTTGAATTTAAAAATAAACAAACTCAATGGCAATGAAAGGCTTTCTTGAAAAAGAATGTCGAGTGTAACTGGAATGTTTTGTGAGGCTTCCTACATTAATTTGTTTTGATCATCATCACTGAAAAATAAAATTGCTGCAAGTTTATGATTTAAAAACAACAACAAAACGTCACAAAACGAACCAATTAAAAAAAACCCAGAAAATTAAAAAAACAAAACCAAAACAAAAACAACCCCCAAAACAGCCTTATTTGAAAAGTTCAGTTTTGCTGAAACGTTTACTTTTTCCAGAGCAGTATGGAAGAAAAAACTTCATTTGCTTTTAAGCTCTGTCTTCAACAAAAAGAAAACAACAACCAGAAAAAAAGTAAATTAAATTCCACTTAAACTCAAGTTTTCACCATGTTTCGTTCTAGTAAAATTTTATCTATTTCTGTAGAAAACTTCAGAATTGAATCCTGATTTAACCTAAAAATACTTTTTTTAAAAAAAAATGGCATTTTCCAATCAGCCTAAAGGAATATGATATTTAAGTGGCTTTCAAATGGAAAAGTAAATTTGGATGTTC
>JANHFX010014605.1:146621-160612 GCA_027560015.1 Chloroceryle amazona
AGTAATGGTGTGCTGAAAAAGAGTTGTTCTGACCATCCCTTTCATAACATGTCAAGAGAAGCTGAGCTTGGACTCTTCAAATGCCCTCTTCAAATTAGAGGTCCGAGAGCCCATTACTAGTTCAGATAACTGAGAGGCTAACATAAAGAGCCAGTTGTCTTGGAGGCATTTCACATCTGTACATTTATTCTCTCAGGCTTCTGGAGAATAGGACTTGAATCCAAGAAGGGAGATCTGTTTGGACCTCACCCACTTCAGGTTGAATTACCATTTATTTTGATTTAAACCTGTAATCTTTGGTGGGTTTCCCAGCCCCAAAGAGAACACACCATCCAAGGTGCAGTTTCCATTACACCCTGTCATGTTGAAAAGATTCCTACTCTCTGACCAGCCTTCCTGGTTACATGCAGTAAAGTACAACATTCTGTGAGTAATGGCAGAATCTATTAACAAGTTATTTTGCACCATCAAGTCATCAGTTATTTTTTCCTGGAAGTAACTTCCTTGCTTCTTGGCTTTTTGACACATATAAGTACAAGCATGACACAATCATACATCACACAGGTACTCTACCCCCAGGGTTCCTTCTGCTTGGAGTCTGGATGATATTTTAATTTCCAAGTTTGCTCTGTAAAATGAACTGGTTAACTGATAAATGCAATTTCATTAATGATATATTCAGTACCTTACAACAGTCCAACACAGCTTATACAGAAAATTACATTTGGAGCTCATCCTAGCTTTTCAGATAATCATCCTCTGAAAGAAAATTATGAATTAAAACAGTTTTGAAAATTGGACTAACAACTTTTTCCTGAAACGGTCCTTTTTCCTTCTGTCACAAAAATTGTCTTCCATCAGCTGTCTTTAAGATTGAAAGGTGGATTCTTAACTGTTGACAGATGTGAAGTGGCAAATCCAGTCAGATGAATTCTCGAAAGTCTTTCTTCATGGAAACAAACAGACCTTATTATACAACAGAATGAATGGATGAGCTCCAGAGGGGAAAAAACCTTGTTGTGGTGATGACCTGGTCATCCAACTGCTGGTATGGATAAAGGCCGACAACTCAAACCCAGAGGGCTACTTGGCTTAACAGCAAGTGCATACTGATGGTGACAGTACAAAAGCTGAACTGGGACAGGAAGAAATTTTGCATCAACAAAATAGTAGCAGTTTCTTATTCAGAGTTTGTTGCCATTGAATATGCACAATTGTTTCATCTGAAATTCATAATGACTTCCTAAAAATACACGTCAGCTTTAGGGGCAAGACAGTACTTCTGCCTTCAAATCCCTTCTGGACCACGCACGTTGATACGGCTCCCATGGCTTCTCTGGTCTTGGCTTAGAAGAAAATTAGATGTTTTGATGAAGCCTAGTACACTTTCTTCAAAAATCTGTGTCAGAAAATGCCTTTCTATGACAAGAGGAGGCGTCCAGTAAGATCTCCCATTGGTGGCTTGCCCAGTGAGGAAGCAGACTATCAAATGCTATTATATAATTAGTATATTATTTCTGTGAAAGTGTTTCATTTTGGCTAGCTCTGTGAGGAGAGGTGCCAAATGCTTTCTGTCTCTTGAATTAAATGGAATAGCTGTCCCACATGCCTCAGATCTGCTCCAAACTGGCTTCAAGTAGATGATGTTTATCACAGGGATGCAAGGCCAAGAGCACAGTTGTTGCATCTAAGGAAGTCACTCCTTGAGAGTTCTCTTAGTCCAAGATCATTAACAGGGCTGGCTAATTACACACCTATTAACAGAAGCAGTCATTATACTTGAATAAGGGAGGAGAATGGTGTTATCAAATATTGCACTCTGGGGTGCGAAGCAATCATCTGCAAGCACCATGACAAAACTGTGGCAAAAGGCTCCCAGGAGACACAGAGGTGGAATAGTTACCTTCCTAAGTGACAACAAGGTGGGGATGACTAGAAACAAGGTATGAGAATTAACAACCCATTTTAGCAAGCAGCCTGATTCAAAGAGAGCAGCACTGCAGGAAAGAGGTAATACCACACTGGGAGCACTGCTCTACAGCAGCTCAGCACTTCTTAATGAGTATCCAGGCTGTACTGAGAGGCCATTGGTGTTATTCCAGCAATTGATCTGACAGAGAAGAGAACAGACACACTGGATGAAGTAGAATTACAGTTTCTCAGTACCATTCAGACGTGAGCCAAATATCAAGATGTGTTCCCTCCACAACATATTTCACTGAAGAATTCTGAGTGAGGAGAATTTAAATATTAATTTGTAAAGAAAGGATATGAAACTAGAGAGTTCAGTACTGAAGGAGAAAAGGACAGACTGTAACAGATTTCTCTTCTCTCCACAGACATGTTCAGCCCCCAATACCATTGTCAAGAAGATGGACAACCCATAAACCCCAACCGTCTTAGGCAGCCATTAACAGTTTCATTAACATAATGACGGGCCAGAAAGTCTTTAGGAATGCTAGAAAGAGAATACCCATGCTTACCCAGGGGGGTGATGGGGTATTGCTTTTATGAGGTGTAACAAAACACCCAAAAATAGATACATTAACTCTTTGATAAGAGGATGAAGATTTCTTTGAGGAACAGTATTAGACTCATTGCAGAGGTTATCTCCCAAATGAGAAGCTATACCACACCTTTGCTTATGGAACCTGGGTGAGACCTTTGGCCCTTTCACTAATGGTAGCTTGTCATTTCTCTGGGGATTGGCACATGATGTTAAATGAGACATTCTCACACTTTACCAGCTGCAGAAAATAAAGAGCAGGGAAAATTGAAAGTTCTAGGATTGACAACAACTCAGCAGAAAAGACCCTGTGTCACCTAGGGCTGCCAATGAATACTGGCAAGTTCAGTTATAACTGCCTAACACCTTCCCTATTTTTTATGAACTAGAATGTCGGACTGCCATCACAAGGCATAAAAAACTCCTTGATCCAGTTCTATTCAGGGAGGTAAAACCAAACAGCGACCTGCAAAATACTGATGCATATGAAGAAACGGATAGGTATGGAAAACATTGTGCTCCCTTCCTTGCCTAGGAGAAATACAGTCATGCCACAAAGCCTATTTAGATCCCTTGCACCCCCCCCCAGAAAAGAGGGAATGGGAAGAAGTGTTCCACCCTGCTCTTCTGAGAGGCTGGCAGAGCTGCAAGGCACTTCTTATGCAGGGCAGACAATAAATCCAACGTCCATAGCTGGGCTTGTGAGGTTTCATCAGAACTGGCACCTCTACCACCTATTAAAGCGAGGACCAGAGCTCCTGAAGTAAGTTCATCTTTTCATATTGTTTCTTCTTACACCCTTCTTCCACAGTAGCAACATTTTTCTTATTGCGTAACTGATTTAAAGGGTCTGAGGGGAAGACAAATCCATAACAGATCCTGGCTGTGTCTTTGCGATCTCACTTTCATTTCCCTAATGGCTCTATTGTAATTAGATTTGCAAAACCAGCAAAAGGTCTCATTTTGAATGGCAACAGCTGTTGACATCAAGATTACATTGAATAATTTACTGGTTTAATTTTAGCTGCTAAACAATAAGAGTCTCTTGTTGAAGATTATTGCACTGGCTGAAGTCTTCTTTTCTCCCCCGGCTGCCTTCCCCTTTCTTTGTGTGCTGGACACCACCAATTGTCTCATCAAAATGACATTTAGAACTCATGTGGCCCATGTAAAACAGTAACTTGCATATGTGACTACTATCATTTTCTTACCGAGATTCTGAATTCTGGTTCAGATATGTGTCCAAATGTAGTAAGTGATTTTGAGCACTTAGACGGGATTTGAGCAATTGATGCTCAGGCTCCTGTATAAAGCATGGCTTCAGACAAACCCTCTGTATCGGTCCCCACATGAAAAAGAGAGCAGCAACACTTTTTGCTCACAGTAGTTCTGCCGGGTTAATTCACCCATACTACAAAGCAGAGATGAAAATTCTGTCAACAAGTAAATACTAAAATTAATTTTACAGACCTACACTGAAGTGTCAGGTCTGAAGTGACAGGTGGTTAGAAGGAGCACTAAGAGTATTGTTGTGGAAAGTTGTTCTCTATAGTCTTCCAAAGGGCTGTAAGCTTTTCCTCTGAATATCTGCTGGATATTCATGACTGGAAACTGAATGTCATGACAGACCTGAAAATCAAAGGTTACATTACTGCTGCACACACCCTGTTTTCAGGAGTGGGACAAGGCTTTACCAAGCCAAACTGTAAGTACATCACCTAGTGCTAGAAACAGTAAATGCAGAATTCACTTACCCTTGGGTGCAGTTTGGATGACATGGATGGCACTCACGATCCTCATCAGCGTATTTGAAAATGAAGCTGTTGGCCCCCTGTAAGCCATCAGGACATTTTTCCACACAGTTTGGCCCATCCTTAAAATGGAAACACTTTGTGCAGTGGTCAGGTCCCTGGAAAAGCATGGAAGAAATGCAGGGCATTTGAGTTACTCTTTCTTCTGCTGCTGCACTAGAATTGCAGGTCCCAGACTGACAGCACACTCAGCAATAAGTGCAGTAGCATTCCTTTCCCAGTGAACAGTGCGTTAGGCATATGGTCCAGTCTCTGTTAAGGAGCAGCAGATGTGTAAGTCCTCTCAGCCATAAACTTATTCTGTAGAACACAAGACTGAACTCCAGCTTCTATACAGGTTTCTCAATATTACTGGTGTGCTTAACACAACGGACATAACATTCCCTTTAACTCCAAGGAATTTCCCACAATGTTATTCACTACCAAAAGACATTTGCAAAGCAACTGCAACGGCCTTGCAGTGGGATCCACTTCCTCTGCACTCCAGAATTATTTTCCACACTGCATTCTCCCTGTGGTATCTGGTCACAACAATACTAAAGAACTACAAGATCTCTTTCTTTTTAATACATATGTAGTCTACAGTTAAGAACTACAAACCAAGGCTCCTGGACAATGCAAAAGTAAAATATTTAAGCTGCAGTGTAAAGCCAGCATGTAACCAAATCTAGAGCAGGTTGGACACTGCTCTAGGGTTTTACATCCACTAGCACTAACTACAAATGCAAATTTCTCCATGAGTTGAACACTTGAAACATTAGCTTCTTGCTTTGTGGTTGTGTTGCAGAAAACACAGTATTGCAACAAGAAATGATGAAGCCCTTTTTTCCCCGTTCGGTATGCAAGAAATAAGAAAATAAGTTACGGGTTAAATTTTCTCAACACTGAAGAGCCTAAAAATACAACTCTTCATTGCACAGGATACTTGTGCCTTTTAATCTTGTCAATATAAAAAGACTAAAAGAGAGAGACACCTTCTTTCTCGCAAAAGAGCAATAATCTTTGAAAAAGGACTCACTGGCCATTATAAAGGTGACAACTGCATTTAACATTCTTTTAGGATGCGTGAAAAAAAAAAAAATCTGTATCAAAACAGCCTAAAAGGCTAATCTAGATTAAAAAAAACCCACCCAACATGATGTACAAACTGAGAGATTGAGATAAAAGCCCACACATTTTGTGGGGGAAAAAAAAAAGTGGGGGGTGGTGGTGGTGGTGTCTGAAGTTGTAGTAGAACAGGATAGAACTGAGTATAAAGAGTAAAAACACTAGTAAAAGAGAGCACTGAAATCACAACCGCATACTGACATTTAAAATTACCCACTAAAGCATTAAGACAACACAGGAAAGAAAAGGAAAACTTGGTAAACCACTCTCTTAAGAAGGCTGATCCAAGGAAGCTTTTTTCCCAGCACTCATTTAACACAAGGAGAATTCTTTCCCTGCATGCAGAATACGACTATTTTCTGCTTTTGTTAACATTAATTTTCAGTAGCTACTTTGAAGCCTGTAAGTGGAAAACACCTGTGCTTTATTTAGCACATTGCATTCCAACAAACACATAATATACCCAATTTTATTCTTACCGGCCCGTAGCACGTGATCATGTTTTCTTCCATCTTTTCACACTGGGGGTCACACTCCACACAGACAGAACCATTTGCAAACTCTCGAAATTCCCTGCAAAAGATTGTGGAGGCAGGTCAGGAGAAAGCAGAAGCAAGCCAGAATGGGAAACAAAATGGCTGTGTCTTCAGCTGCTGGCAATGAGCAAGGTGAGCACTCTGCACCAGCTGAGAGCACTTCTGGTAACAACACTCTGCTGTGCTGTACCAGCTAAGAGCTGGGCCCCCTCAGCAGCCTCCTACACAGGCAGGTCAAGCAGAAGACGTCTTGTTTACCTGTATAAAATGATAGCATTTTTTCCCCTCTTTCCTTAAAAAACAAGGCCCTCATTAACAGGACAAAGTAACTAATTTCTCAGGTTTTACCTATGGAATTGTGACTCGTGGCTCAGATTCAGGCAGCCACTTGTTACATGGGAGGCATCATTATCAGGTAGGAAATGATTAGAAAGAACATTAAACACAGTGCTGCTGCTGTTTTAGTTAAGTCTCTATGAACACGCCAGTTTTAAAGCCCATTCTCTAAAAGGCTCATAAATTTTTCATTAACAATTCTAGATCTGAATCTATAAAATGACAAAACTAATCCTTTTGCTCATTTATTTCATGTATCCACAAGAAAGTATCACCTAAGTGTTTTTTTCTTTTTTAACCACTTACAAGGGAATGCCAGGTGTCTCATTTCAGCTGCCGGTTGCCCCTCACAAAAATCCTCCAGCACACTCTCAACACAGTTCATCCCACCTTCTTCTAGGCTGAGATGAATTAACATCTGAACAGGTCCTTTCTCTCCCACAAACCACAGACAGAGTCAGTCTATGTGACTAGCTCAGACTGGATGCACCTAATATTTGCAGGTGGATCCCATCGTGTGGCAAGAACCGGGTAAAAAAAATGTGCATTAGCCAGTTAAAGATGTGCTGCACAGTCATGTCAGCGGGCTCAAGTAATATCCATGTAAACACTGAAGGTCTCTATGCTTAGTTTATCAATGCTCACCCTCCACTCCTCTACAATACCAGCAATTCCACCGAGGAAAACCTCACTTGACTACTGCATGTAAGCTCACCTTTCTCTGGCTTTGGGTATAGAACTTTTCTCTTGAGGACTAAAAGTAGGAAGTCAAATACATCTGACCCCAAAGTGCTGTTGCTGCCCTGCAAGGTGAATGTGCAGAGCTCTCAAATAAGAAATTTCACCCCAAGGCCAAGTCACAAATCACTTCATATATTTAGGAAGGAACTGATCCTTTGAGGGCTAGTCATCAGAGCCTCCTCATGATTTTACTGTGATGGGCTTCACAGCAGCAAGCAAAAAAATGTGGTCCAATATAATCCAGTGCATATGAGAACCAACTGTGGTCTGAAATTTTTCTTTTCCTTTTTTTTGGGGGGAGGGTAAGAGATGAGGAGCTTTTATGCATATAAAACTGACAAGAATTTATTATTTTTTTTTTGCATACATTCTTGAGTTAAGACACTCTGGAATATTTTCATGTGTATCAGGGAGTTCATTCAATACTCTTTCCTTAACAGTAACATGAATTGTCATCCAAAGCAGGAGAAGAAAAAACACACAGTCATCTTTTTTTCAGTTAGTAGCTTGAGCTAAAAAAGATAATGAAAATAATTTTGTGGGGTTTTTTTAATCTTGACTTTAAAAGAGGTGTGTGGGATGTTGCTAAACCTTTATACAGGAAGTGAAATTCCACCTGTTTCCCTCCACAGCCTAACTCTAAATTTCTGCTGCTGCAACTACTATAAGCAGCTCAGCTCTGTTTTCCCATCATAAGGCCTGTTGAGTTACATAGGCTGTGCTTTATGTAGGTACTGCCCCACCTGTCATCCAGAAAGGAAAGTGCACATGCATCAGCAGGGAAGAACTCATCTTCGTTTTGTTATTTACATTTGTGTGTACACATACACAGTGCATTATGAAAAAAGTGAGTTTTCCTACTCTGAGGTCTTTATTCAGAGAATTTTTTTATCACATGCCTCAGTCTCACTCATCTGAAAGAACTTAATTGTACAAGTTTCTGAATAGGGGTGCCAATATTCAAGTAGGGATAAATGTTTTGGGTTGTTTTTTTTTCATAAGTCTTTACCCAAATCAAATTGATCAACATCATCAGCAATGAAAAAGGCGCAGCAAACTTTTAACACTGCATGAAATTTTAGTCAGCAGAGTACTTGGTAAAGCCTTCTACACAAGTTCAGATTTGGAAATCTTTAAAACTTACCCCACAACATATTTCACTCAAAATCAGTAATACTGGAAATGGAGGCAGGTATTAATTAACATAAAACCAAAACAACTTCCTAATTAAAGACCTGAACAAGGTTATCGGAAACTTCAGGGAAATGTGCAAGGGAAATCTCTTACCCTTCATAGAGGTTACAAGAGTCTATACAGGTCCTTCCCCTGATGAATCGCTTGCAGGAGAGACATTGGTCTGGCCCTGGCCCCCAGCAGCCATCACTTGAGCATAACTCGTTACACACCATTCCATCAGCAGCTGCAGAGAGAGAGGATACTGACATTAACTCACATCTTCCTCTGAAATCCAAAGGAAAACATTTCATTCAGTGTTCTGCCATATTCAGAAAAGTAAACTGACTGTTCAGATTTGCTAGAAGCAGCATAGAGAAAAGGCAGAAAATTTTCATCATACCACTGCAGAAACACACTATGCACTCACAGTTTGAATACTAGACACACTTCTGGTCATCTCCTTTCAGAAAGGATATAGCAGAGTGAGAAAACAGTTTGAGTGCTGCAAGGATGATCAAAATTAGAGAAGAGCTTCGATACCAGGTATAAAAAGAAAAGTAACCTTGGACTTGGGTGAGAAAGGACACGATCACAGAATCCCAGCATGGCGGGGGTTGGAAGGGACCTCTGGAGATCGTCTGGTCCAACTCACCCAGCGCAGGCTGCCCAGGATCACATTATCCCGGTGGGTTTGGAATGTGTCCAGAGACGGAGACTCCACAACCTCTCTGGGGAGCCTTGGCCAGGCTTGGGCATCCTCACAGCAAAGAAGTTTTTCCTCATGTTCAGACAGAACTTCCTGTGTTCTATTTTGTGCCCACTGCCCCTTGTCCTATCACTGGGCACCACTGTAAAGGTCTATCAAATAGTGAATGACAAGAAGGTGAGTGAGCATGAAACAGTTGTTCATTGCCTCTTCCAAGTACCTCATGGGCATTCAAAGAGACAGGAACCAAATAGGCTTCAAAATGGAGATTTTTCTTCATAGAAATATAGATGAAGCTGCAGAGTTCCCTGACACGGAACACGGTAAATACCAAAAATTTAAAGGATTTGAAAAATCAGTTGTCCAAATCCACAGAAGGGTTATTAAACTAAAATATAAACCACTACCTCTGAACTAAGAATTCCTTGAAATAAAACTTATTGCCAGTAGGGAAAAAGTTGAAGAAAAGTCACCATTAACTATGATTTTTCAATTGTTTATTGCAAAGGCATCTGAAGAGCCAAAGATCCTTTATATTAAAATGCACACAAAATAAACAATGAACAAAGGATGAGAGGAAAAGGTTGTTTCAAACAGCATAATTAATTCTGTACTTTTATTTTCTATAAATCTTTCTCTAAATATCTCGATGACTGTGATAAATGGAGAAAATGAGAAAAGAGTAAAAGGAAATGTGTTATCTCAACTATTCAGTGTCTGAAGAAAGTCCAGTCACAGTTTCAGACAAACCCTGGCATGTGAAAGGGTTGGTAGATCTTTTACTTTGCATTCACTCTTGCATGATGCAATGTTTTACACAAATGAATTTCATACTAGACCGAATAGATCACAGCCAGTGAAGATCTGAAATATCAGAGATGGGAAATACAGAAACAGGTGTTTGCTTTTTAAACCATGGGCAACAACTTGACGGAAGTGCCAAATAATAAATTAAAAGTAGGTTTGCTGGTAATTCTACCACCTGCTCCCCTGTGGTGGCAATGAAGATGTCCAGTTGGGAACACAGACACACACACCCTCTATGTACACATATATAACAGCAACTGCATATGCCCAGCACACACTTAAAGAGAGGCAACAGCAAGAAACAGCAGAAAATCTTTTCACAAAATGCAAAAAGCCATCTGGCAACTTTATATTAAATGAAAAGACAGTGCACTATTTTGCTACACTTCTTTCAGCACAGCGGCATAGCTGGTGACTGGGAAAAAAAGCACCCTACTTTCATTTCAGGATGTCTAATGGTTTTGTCTCCACTGTCAAGGCTGGAACAGTGCAGTTTGGTAATTTCCATTACAATCTACCTTAATAATTAAAGAGTATATTGAGCTTTATTACCACAAAAGCACAAAGCCCTTCCAAATCATGGAAGAATCAGTAGAAAGATGCTTTCTGCTCTCCACAGCATGTTTTAAAACTGGTTATTCTGTTCTATGGTGTATATAATGTCCCACATTCGACCTGCTGAACATCTGTCACAGCAGACTGCTGTACAGGAGAGCAGGGTGCTATGTACAGCAACTCTCTCCTTAACCAACGCTTTTCATCATGTGGAGTTGGTTGATGTTGGGACTGAATTTGTCAAACACGTCGTTCTGATCTACACAGCATGTCTCGCCTATGTCTCTTCTCCTTCCTACAAGGCAATTCCTGCACCTCCTTTTGCCTGCTGACATGCTGGAAGTTCATGTCACACTGGCAGGGCACTTTCCTTTGCTATACACTGCCTGTTCTCCCTGTCACTCTGCTTCCTGAACAATTAATTTTTCAAAAGCACTTCTTAGGAAAAAATATGCAGCAATCATATTCATGGTTTTGGTCTCCCAGCCCATGTAATGCGTAGGCAAGAGGAGTGAAGCTGCTTCCATATTTCCTTTCTTCAGGCAAAAGGTCATTTTGCTTCATCAAGTTTGAAAATGGCAGGTCCTCATCTACTTGTTTGGTTTTCTGCCTAGAACATTTTAATTGTTCAGTGCCAAAAAAGGACATTTCATCTCTACACCTTTACAAGCAGTATAGGAACCAATCAAAGATTTCATGTCCTCCAGCCCTTGCAAATCAAACTGAATCAAGAAGAGATTCACCAGCATGCTTCCTACTTGTACAGCGCTGCTGCTGCCCCTGCATGGCTCTGCTGTACATGTGTAATTCAGCAGGTTGATCAGCTCTGCCTTATTCAATACAGTATCTTGAATAACCTTGGACATGAAAAGTCTGCACACTTTTATCGAGGTTAGAATTCTTGAATACATTTATATATATATCACATACACCTTCTTAATGACAGCATCCAAATTAAATTTAGGAGTAATTCCAGGTGGTCATGGAATTTCCTTTAAAGCATATTAATTATCACAGACTCCAGCACAGCATGAGAGACCTGAGCTGTTTAGAAGGCCATTTCATAGAGATGTCTCCATCTCTTTATCTGAGCTCTACTCTAAATCAGGATTCATTCTGCTGCAGTCAAAGGAACCTCATCACACAAAGCCAGTATAAGCAGAGACAAATAATTCTGCTTTTCATTACTGTCCTAACCCTAACTTTTTTTAAGTGTAGCAACATTTTTATAACAACTACCAGATGTCAGTAGTTCCACTATGCTGCCACTGAGTGAATGTCATAGAAATCAAAGGAACTAGGCAAAAGCTGTGCATTAGCAAATGCTACACATGTAGTCCACACGGTTTCCTTTTTCACCTACTTTTAGACATTTCATGTCTATCTCAGTGTAACGCTGGCTTTGTGCAGTACAGTTCAAGAGGTGCACTGACTTAGTATCAAAGGTCAGTTTTGGACTATTTCATGTTCATCCATTGCCTACAGAAGCACCCAGGATAAAGTACCAGATGATACAGCTGGTCACTTCAGGGGAACCCCAAGTGTCCAAGATTTAGAGCACACTTGAGAGCTCCCTCAGAGCAGGCCCAGCACTTGACACTTGCTCTGCCTACCTCCCTAATCTCATCGAGTCTCCTGGTGATATGTGACTCGCACTGACCAAATATAGGAGTGCTGCCTCACATTGCCTGCTCTAGGGACACCTGGGATTAACAAACAGCTTCAGGCTTAAACTGTATCAGCAAGAAAAAAAAACAACAAGGAAAAAAAAAACCAAATCCAGAAACTATCATAGTTCTAATTAAGCAAACTTCTTATCTGAAGAGTTTAATTTTCTAGTCAATGACTCATTGTAAGTACTTGTCACGCAATATAAAAACCACCCTGCTTTGTTCTCAGTTTAAATCTTAAGAATATTAGTAATCATTCTGATTTTGTTTTACACACTCTTGTAATCTGAAAGGTAGTTTCCTATTTGCTTTCTTACCTTTTTTTTTTTTAAATTTGTAACTGTGCCTTTATTACTAGTGATTTTCCTTTCTTTTCATTGTTCTCATCTGTCAGACCACTCTGGGATCAGAATCCATTTACACACACAGAGTGTTGTACTAAATTGCCTTCAAATAGCACATGACAAGACACTATGACACACTATTACAAGATAGCTCAGAAAACATACTGAATAAACTTATGCAAATAAAAAGAGAGCTTTTCAGGAAAGAAAATCATGATTACCCTATTGAAATCTAGCCAACACAGTGCCTATAGTCTGAGGAAAAAAGCCACAGAAAAAAAAAAACAAAAACAAACAAACCACTATTTCCTTCTGCTTATTTCTGTCATAGAAATGTTTTCATAAATGAATCCTGGCAAGAAGGGAGTGGTTATTTTTTGACAACTTATAAAAACCCATTATGCTTGTATTTATTCGCCTTCTTTAATTACAGGGATGGCTAAAGAAACATTTCAATTTTAGACGTATGATTTAGCATTTCCATGGGCTGAGAACATTCTGAAGCTCTAGCATATCACATGGCCGTATGTGGAAGGAAAGAAAAACAATGCTTTTGACAGGAACTCATTTTCACCGGGAGTTTCAGAACAAGTGTTCATTCTTTATTAATAGGGTCACACGGGTTAGAAGCAGAGAAGTTCAATGTTTTTTCCCAACCTAGGTAAAACACAAGAAAATCAGCCCTTTAAAAAAAGAAAACCTATTGCTAATTGGCTATACACTTATGGGCCTGATCCAAAGCTCCATGAACTCAATCGAAAACCTCCCACAGACTTTAATGAGCTTTGCATCACACCTGATAATGAATTTAATCTTTTATTCAAGTTGATGACTGGTGGCTAAATTGACATCATTCATAACAATCACATTTATAACAACTTTTGCCTAGAAAGGTTTCACTGTACACTGCAGGTTTTACTAAAGCTGAAAGGAATTATTTAACTTTCTATAAAAGAACTTTTTTTTTTGCCTTTTTTTTTTGTGTACTCATGAGTCACCTCAGACTGTTCCATAAAAAACCTATCCTGGGAAAAGCTGGCACATTCTTCAGCAGGGAGCGATGGTAAAATCTAACTACCAAAGCACATTCTCTAGCAAACAACTTTATAGTCATTCATTCTGCATTAATAATGTTCCTAACAAAGTAATTTTTATACACAGTATTTACCATAACGATTTATAGTAGTAGATAATTAGAAGCCTACAACGGATGAGAGCTTCATGCACTGCATTTCAGAGAAATGCTCTCCAACTGATTTATCTCAGCTTATCAGTTTGAAGATGACCATTTGCCATCTGAACTCCTAAACTTCTTGAAGACACTATCAGTCTGTGCTAAGGGTACACCAGCTGTTGAAACCTCAACTTGTCCCTTGCCCTCAAGTCTTCCCCTATAACCTGCCCCCAAACCTATGTGTCCTTGAGGGTCTCTGTAGTTCAGAAGTCTCTCACTGATGATCACATACTGACACTACTACAGTGAGCAGCTGCGTGGTGCTTGGTTGGTGTCTGGGGTTAAAATGGGACACCACCCCTCTCTGGCCATGCATAGGACAATATCAGAGAGACAACACAGAGGAATAGAGCATTGTGGCAATTATGTTTTTTTTTTAAATGAAAAAAGTCACCCACCGCCACCCTCCAATCTTTTTTTATTATTTTATCCTAGACTCAAAAAAGCTGATCATCATACTAT
>JANHFX010014606.1:18848-29311 GCA_027560015.1 Chloroceryle amazona
AAGCTGGAGCACAGGAGGTTCCACCTTAACATGAGGAGGAACTTCTTTACTGTCAGGGTCACAGAGCACTGGAACAGGCTCCCCAGAGAAGTTGTGGAGTCTCCTTCTTTGGGGATTTTCAAAACCTGCCTGGATCTGTTCCTGTGTGACCTGTGCTGGATTATATGGTCCTGCTCTGGCAGGGGCATTGGACTTGAAGATCTCCAAGGTCCCTTCCAACCTCTGACACCCTGTGATCCTGATGACTGGTCTTTCTTAACCCACCGAATCGTTCAGCCCTTGCTTGTCCTTGCAGGCAAACTCTCCTCCCATCCTACAGCCAGCTTCTCCTAAACGCAAGCCCTGTGCGCTGCTCGTGCCTGCTTCTGCGTGCACAGCTGCAGGCTTGAAGGACACACGAGAACTTGGCAGAACCTGAAGGCAGCTCATGACAATAAAGTAGAGCCCCCAAAACAACAGCAGAAATGAAAACAAGAAGCAAGGACCAAACATTTTTCCTATGAGCGGAGACTGAGAAGCTGTGTGCTTTTAAAAGAGAAGACAAGGAGAAGGGGAATATGATAGAAGCGATTAAAACATGTAGGGCTCGGAGAGAAGTGTCGGAGGCCAAAAGAGGATCCATGAAATTCAAATTACATTTTGTCCAGTCTGCAGTTTGCTGGGGGAACTTGCTGATACATTAAATTGTTCAGGCCAAGAAACCAGTATGATTTTAGGGCAAACCAGAGTTTCCATAGTTACTGATAAAGATTTCTGAAGAGCAGCATTCTCAGATAGCAGGAATTAAGACAGCCACTAGCAAAAAAGCATCTCGAGTGAAACCAAAGGTATGGTGAAAAGACCATGGCTGACCTTACTTAGGAGTACACCACGCTTTTCTCTGAAACAGCTCTTCTCGGGTGTTTTTCTTCTGCCTGGTTCCACCTCCCAGCACACAAATCCCCTCTCCCCTGCCCCTGACCTCTCCTTGGTCTGGTTTCCCTGTCTGCAGAGCAGGCAACGGAGCCTGTGGGGGAAAACGTAAATTGAGGGGAAAGGGGAGAGATCAGTCTATCTTTTTTTTTATCCCACTTCTGTTGCTCTGCACATGTGATGAAGCTTTTGGGTAAGTTGATTTATCTGCTTGTTGCTGGAGATCGGGAAGCAAACCACTGCGGGCTGCAATGACGCGGGTGGACAGGACATTTGCAGCACTCGATTATCATTGCCAGCAAGGGGCAGGATGATGATGAGTTGATGGCACAGATGTGGCACGGGCAGGGCATGGATGTCGCATGGATGTGTCAAGGTTGCAGCAATGTCTGGCTGTGGCTGCAGAGCACATCAGGCAGAGGTACAAGAAGTCTCAGGTCACCATCAGGAAGGCTTCGGAGGGACTCATCACAGAGATGAGAGCACCCAACAGGGGCAAAGAGGCGTCTGTCCTCTCACCTCCTGGAGATGCAGTTACAGCCCAGAGAGGGGTGATGGTGCACTGGGAGGGAGGAGCTGGCATGTGCTTCAGGCAAAGCTGCAGCTGGCATGAGTCAGACCCTTCCCTGCTGTCTGTGTACCTATGGCAATGTCAGCAGCTGGAGAGGGCTTCCACTGGACCGCATCCCAGGAGTCTGAGAGACCATTGTGGTGGTCAGGACTTGGAATTGGTGGGGAAGGCTGGTGTCTAGGAAAGCTGGTGTCCAGAAGACCTACTTCCGAAGCAGGTGAACCTGCAGCGTGCTACCTGGCCATGGGATGCTGTCTGGGTTAAATACTCCTGCAGCTGCCCCAGCAGTCTGCGGCAGTTTGCACCTATCTGCACAAATACGAGATTCTAATGTAGCTTTAACTCAGGCGCAAGGCTTCTCCAACAGGATGTTTATGGAGAGGTATCCCTGAGTGAATTGGAGCTTCCTACTCACAGACATCGCATCTGGATGCTTTACATCGTGCTGTATTGTATTGCGAGTAAACGTTGTATTTCACATTTTTGTATAATAAATTCACCTACAAACACCAATTACCTCTGGCTCCTCTCCCCCCAGATTCCTAAAGGAGCCAAAGGACAAATTAAAAATCAGGTCAATGAATCACTCACTTTTTTGCAGCAAGCAAGAGAAGGTTTTTCAGCTCTCAGGGACTCCTGGACACGTGCAGGCCTAACCGTGCATGTGCCCCCTTCATTATTTCACTCTCTATTCTTACTTGAGAAAAATAAACATGTGCAGGGAGCAGCTCAGTTTGACACTAAGCAAAGTTCTTCTTCTATTAATATTTAGAGGACTTTAAAACACTTGACAGGTCGAGGAGGAACAGTCAAGGGACTTCCATGAATTCACTTGATAAGAACTTATCTGATGAATGTTGCAGCTGCACTTCTACGCTGTGCTGTTCTAAGGAGGCATGTAGGAAAAAAATAATCAATGCATTTCCCAGTTGTTATACAACAAAGTGCCTGTGCTGCGAGAGGTGCTGGAGGAGCCTCTGGAAGCTCACTGACACCAGCCCACCCGTCTCTTTCCTGCCCAGCCCTCTGCAGGGCAGTGGACAGAGAGATGTTGGGATGAAGGTTGGACTCGATGATCCTAGAGGTCTTTCCAGCCGTTATGATTCTATGATTCTATAACTCTCAGTGCCATCTAACACAACCATAACTCGAAGACTTCTACTGTCAGATGCCCAGAGCTGACATCAGAGCAAGGCTGGCTACTTTTACTTGACGGAAGTCTTGAATTTGCAAGCAGCCAGGTCTCTGGAGAGCTGCATCATGGAGCTGTCTTCTAGGTCCAGCCTGGACCTCAGCAGTCTCTGTGCTCGAGTCCTCACAGGAACCTGGCTCTGTTCAGCCTTCCTCAGCTGACTCCACACACTGACTCTGTTTAAATTCAAAGCCAGCCCTCTGGTGCCCCTCTCATCCCAGAGGCTGCTGGTCTCTCAGTCTTGCCCATTGCCCCACCTGAGCTCAGCGTTGCCGGAGCAAGATGCTCTCCTTTATACCCGACATCTTTGCAACAGGTGCCGGCAGGAGCTGGCAGACATGTCACTGCTTTGGAATGGTTATTCGTGACCTTAAATCACCCAGGTAAAAACACACAGCTTGATAAGGTCACTAGAGAAGCCTGTTTGATATTTTATGCCTCAATTTCCTGTTCAAAAGCAAAATTGTTCTCGAGTTTGCTTTAGAACCGGGTCCCAACTGTGCCCATGAGGATCCACTTTTTTTTTCTTAAAATCTCATGTTTTCTTTTTTTTTTTCTCTGACATTTTAAATCACTGTTCCCTCAATTAATCAGGAAGGAGTTTGGCAGAGCTTTCAATCCCCTTGGTCATGCGAGCACTCATACCACTCATAGGTGAATGACTGCAGCATTTTGTCATCAATGTCTTGACATCTCAACCAAGCTGAAGGTAAAATGCCAGCTGGAAAGTCTAACAATGCAAGAAATCAAATAAAGGCATTCAGAGCTCAGTACAGAGAACAGGCAGGACATAAATGTAGAACACACTGTACATAGCTCCACTTCTTGGCTATTTAAAGCCCAGAGAAGCTCATCTCCATGAGCATGTCTCACCTGCAGTGCTATGGCCATGGCAATGGCAATGGCAATGACTGGTGCCCTCCTGCTCGCAGCTCTCACGCGTGCCCTGCAGGCTGCTCTCACTGTAGCAATGGACGAAAACCTGCCACGGGAGGATTTTCACTTCAAGTATTTATATCCTTAGCTCATTAAAATGTAATTGTATTTCAAATCTGCTTTCTCACGGTGAACTCGAGCGAGCCTGTTTGCAATAGCATATATATTTTTTTCATCTGGAATATACACAGCAGCTAATCAGCCTGCTAATGGGATCTCTGGGTTCAGAATCGATGCTGCATTATGTTGCACTCTGTGAACACCTCCCAGTGCATTTTTAATTCCTCGGAGCAGCCCGGATCCTGCTCGGCACTGCCCACGGCTGCTGCGGTGCCGTGGAGCTGCCGTCCTGCGGAGCTGCGGCCGGAGGCACCTCACGGCCACCAGCCCATCTCCATCACCAGCCCTTCCACTGCTGGCTGGTAACTGGCATTAAACAAAGCTCAGTGCCGTGTGCCCCTCCCCGCTGTATTATTTTGGCATAAGGAGGCAACGTTTGCTTTCTCAAAACATACGTGTGCATAGCAACAACCAAAAAAAAAAGGTGAATTTTTCCTCCTCACAAGAAAATAACTGATTAATGCAAATTCGCTTGGCATCTGTGGTTTAGCTTGCCATCGGCAAAAGAAAGGAGTCGGGTTCAATCCGAGTTTAATTGCTACAAATGCTTTTCTGGGACCTCATGAAAACAAGGTGATTCATACATGCTATTAAGCTTTCCAAGTGATCGCAGGCCTCAATATGTGAAGTAGATACAAAAGGGATAAACAGAGAGGTTAAAAACAAACACTCTTAGAGAGGAGAATGGAAGGAAAAAAATAAAAGAAGAAAAGGAAAGAAAAGATAGACACAGAATGTCAGAGATGGAAAGACAGAAATACAAAGAAAGCAAGGAAGGAAAAAAACCCAACAAAAATGAAGAGCAGGTAAGAAACACTTCCAACAACACAGATGGAACTGGATATAAACCAGGAAGAAACAAAAGCTATCCAGTGATATCAATTTTTAAGCAAAACTCACCGCTGGCCTCAGATAACAAGAAGCAGTTCAAGCCAAATAATGGAAAATCAATGTGGGTAAAAGAAGAACTGAGGAGCGAGGCTGCAGAAAGTGTTTCTTCAAGTAAGAGAAGCGATAAAGAGCTGCTTGCCTGGAAAAGGGTGTGGAAAATGGAAAGAAATGATGGATGCCTTTTCATGGACTGTATCGTGCACGTAGGGCAAGTTTTCCCCCCATGATCAGTAGAGAGAGAAGTTTTCCCTTTCTTGGAGAAGGGAATTTCTAGAAAAGCTCTGTCTCTTGTTATTTTGATACCATGTGCTTAATGATTCAAGTGACCAATATCAAAAAAGTCTGAACCCTGATGGAACAAATGAGTCCAGTTAAGGACACAGCTCTGGCCAGCTGGAGGGGTTGTTAGAAATACAAATACTAAACATTTTGCTACCTAATAATCCCTACATTTCAAATTGTTCTTCATTTCAACAGATAGCAAAACCTGGAGAACAGAACCGTGAGAAATCTCACAAAGATGGGATTTGCCATTAAAAAAATAGCTTCTCACTCAAAAATACCTGTCAGGTTACCATTTTGACTGCCTACTGCTTTCTACGGCAGTTTTAAATTAACCAAAAAGTAATGGGAAAACAAAAAGATTGAAGAACTTCTTTCCAAGATCTTGAAGGAGGATGTTTCACCAGCATCTGAACTCTTTCTGACATGGTACTTCTGTGTTTTGCATTTCAGAAAACAGCATTTGGTGCAGTGGACATTGTCTTGCTAAGGCTTTTCATTTTGTTTCCATCTTATTTTTCAAAGGATGCCTGTGGATGTTGTGAAAACTCCAAAAAGGGATGTGTTGGGGTAGCTTTTCTTTCCAGCAGAAGGCTGAGAAATGACTTTTTGCAGTCCTTACAGTAAGGAAAGTTGATTATTCTCACTACAAACAGAATGTTTGCTCATTGGGGATTGCTTCCATCACAAAAGTTCAGCCTTGGCTTCACTTCTGGAGTGCTCTGTCTTAAATTGCAAGAGACAGCAAAGACGAGAACTGTCTCAGCTGCTGCTTTCTTTATCTTCTTCCAACAGAGTCTCCAAAAGCTGAAAACATGACTGAAAACAGAGGCCAGGGAGGGGGTGAAAAAGAACCCCAAAGAATTTTAGGTGCGGGGCTGTTCCTGGCCTTACACCCTACCCCAGAAAAGCATGAACTGCCTCATCCCCCTCCCATGTCCTTCCTCCTGCCCTGTGCCCACCAGCACGAGTCCCAGGCAAGGTCCCTTCCAACCCAAAGCATTCTGTGATTCTATGATCCAGCTTTTGTGAAAAAATATCATCAAAGAATCAATGCAACTTTGAAAAATGTTGATAAAAAAACCCCATGTAACTAAGAAAGAATTTTTGCTGAAGCCAGAAGCTCACGGCGTGTGCTGGGCACGAGTCAGCAGCAGCCTCACCGCCTGTTTTTGGGCAGCCTCCAAACGAAGCAGCCCTAGTTGGGATCGGTGCAATTAGTGTGGATGCCCTGATATGATTTTGTGCCTGCGCTAACCCCCTGTGACGTCGGGCGACGGCGGCAGCGGGTGCTGCCCTGGGGAGTGATGCGCTGAGCCAGGAGCACCTGCGGATTCCACCTGCTCAATCCCGTTTGCTCCCAGCCACGGTGCTGTAGAGCCCCCCAGGCACGCAGCCAGCACACTGAGCTTCAGCCTGCGCAGACTTTAAACGAGCCGTCTCTGACTCGAGGCCCGACGTGTGCTGGGGCTGTCCAACAGCATCGCTCTAGAACGGCGAGTAATAAAAATTCTATTTTTCCACAGAATGAGAAGAAGGATTGATCTGCTGTTTCGGAAGCGCTGATTTATGTCATCCCTTTCACTGTTTTCTGGAACGTGACCAACCACTCGAGCCATGGGATGACTTTGTGAAGCCAGCAATGAAATCCATTCTGCTGACCTTGAGTAATTCTGGAGTGATAAAGCCCAGCACGGTGTTGCCTGGCAGGCAGGTGTCTGTCACCAGCACCTTCTCTGCAGGACTGTTAGTGTACCTGGTCAGGCTGGCTATAAGCACAGAGGCAGGCTGTTTCTTAATGCAACAAATCCCTTCCCAGACGTGCCGTGTGTCAGTGCCGTGGAGCGATCCTCGTGGTCATGCTTAGCAGGGGGTGTAACAGTGGTGGATGCCCACCCAGAGCGTCACTGGGCATCGCAAACTGCATGAGGCGGATGGACAACCGGTGACTGGAATGTCTCATCGTAAATCTGAAAGGGGTTGTCAAAAGAACTTCGAGGCTTCCTTTTAATACAAATACTTCAAGTCAAGCTTTGATTTACAGGTTTGATGGGAAATTCTGTTTTTTATTTTATCTTCCCTTCTCCAGTCTCTAATGTAAGCGTAAGATGTGGAGCAAAGACAGGAGAAAATGAATACAGAGAGAAGGAAATAAAAATGTAGAATACAGACACGTCCCTGAGAAACCTGTGTGGTAAATCATGCACGTTATGATGCATATATTCAGTGCCTCCACATGTCTCATCTCTGAGAAAAAAAGAAGTGCAAAAGGTATCCCAGCATTCTGAAAAGAATGAACCTTGGATGTAGTGATCCCCAGCACCCCGCTGAGCACCAGCTCATCCCCTGCATCAGCACGATGGGAACAGACAGCGATGTGGCACTGGGAGAAGGGTGGTCAAAAAGCAGGTTTTAAGGTATAAAAGGAGCATTTTACAAGTGCCCGACAGCTGCGCGTGACGACGCCGTGGTTTTGGATTCCTGAAGACAAAGTTAAATTAATATTTTCAAATGCAAAGCCCTAATTTCTGGAAGAAACACCCAGAAACTGTGGGTTTACCTGCGCTCTTTCGCTTGCTTTTCCTGATGTTTTCCTCTGACAGAATTTTAATGTTAAAGGCTTTTCTCAAGAAGGAACACAATGTAAAGCATGATTCTGGAGTCCAAATTTGACTGATGTTCAATACCTCCCCTTCCTTTCCCTTTCCCTTTCCCTTTCCCTTTCCCTTTCCCTTTCCCTTTCCCTTTCCCTTTCCCTTTCCCTTTCCCAACATTACAGATACTGATTATTTTATTTTATTCTATTTTTTTTTTCTAAAGTCAGTCAGCCTTTTGGGAAACTCTGTTAGCAGGGCTGTCAGGGAAGGAATTACACCCTGCAGCTCAGGAGCCTGGGTCCAGCCTGGGGCAAATCCCTGCTCTGCCTGGGCAGGGGTGGCCACAGCAGAGGACATTAAACCAGCTTTGGAAGATTAACCCTGCGCTCATTGTGCTCCCTTGAAACTCAGGCTGATGGAAAGTGTCAAGGTTTAGCTCCAGAAACACAATTAGCAGTGAAAACAGGACTTTCAACAAATGGCATTTTGATGGATTAAGGAGGGATTACTGCCTTGTATCTAGCAGTTCTCAAGAAAATAACTTTACAAAAAATAAAAAAGCGAAGAAATTAACTTGTTTTCCAGTGGAAGTGGATTTGTTTGCCTTCACTGCCATCTGCCAACCCCTGCCTGTTTTATAAACAGGAAAACGAAAACAATAATACAAATCACTCAGGAAAAACTTGACTGTGAAAATCATTATTCAGGCCAGGCCGTGGAATGGGCTGATGGTCAAAGAGCTGCCAGCATCTGTTACTTCTCGTTGGGCTTGTTAAACTCCGCTTTGCAGCCTGATCTGTTCCCTCCTCTGCTCTCCACAGTGTCCCTGGTGTCAGCTTTGAACCAGGCTCCATCCCAGGCTGGCGGAGCCGGGCAGCAGCAGGGTGGGCAGTGTGGAGCTGTCCCCTCTCCTGCTGGCTGTGCCACCCCCTGCCCAGCTCTGCCCCAGAGCAGACACCGATGTCCTCCCGCTGATGGCTGCTCCGTGCTCAGGTCACCCCACCCCGCCAAAAGCCAACCCTGGGCAAGGGGAGTCGTGCACTGGATGATTCTGGCTGGGTCTACCCTCCTCTCACTGGCCCTCTCTGGCCTCCACCCCTTCAAAACTGTTTGAAACCATCATCACAGGGCTCCTGGGCAGCAGTCCTCGGTCCGTGCAGTATTCACCAGTGGGCCCTGTCGGCCAGGGGAGCTGGCAGCGCTGTGGGCTGAGAGGTTGGCAGCCTCCGCACCACTCCTGGCCACACAAAAGCCTTGACAAACAGCTTGGCCGGGGCTCTGAGCAACCTGCTCCAGCTGCAGATGTCCCTGCAGGGGGGCTGGACTGGATGGGCTTTGAAGGTCCCCCCCCACCCCAACCACTGTGTGATTCCGTGATTCCACAGTCCTGAGTCTGCCCACGTTTGCTCTGCAGTAGCTGTGATGATGTGGACTGCACAGCCTGGATACAGCTGTGGAAACACCGTGCAGTAAGTTTCACTTTTTCCCATCTCTCTTCCTCTCCTCCTGGTCTGGTGACTGTTCAATTAAAGTCACCACAACTCTCCGCTCGACAGCACAGGCTGCTCCAGTATCCCGGGGAGGAAGCACCACGTTACTAAAATCATATTTAGGATTCAGGATCCCTCTTCAAAAGAATCTGTAAAGTTTTTAACAAGGGTAACCAAACCTTTTATTTTCCCAGTGGGCCATGAAAAAATACTGCTTAAGGTTATTAATTTTCTCACAATATGACTCTCAAATGCGGGATGAAAAAGAATTTATATTCCAGGCAGTGCATTCATTTTAATTATGTTTACCTTCCCAGTCTTTCTAAATCAGACTTGATTGCATTTAATAAGGGCTTTAAATGTGTCTTAATAATGTTTGGAATTAATACTGGTTTCTGAGTATCTGAGGATGGTGGGTCCCCAGGAGACCCTCTGAAATCTTGTTGGGATAAATAATCTAAAGCAACCACCTGCGATAAGAAATATTTCACCTTTTTTTCATCAATTTTCTGTGCCAATAGCAGCTTTTTTTACTGCGTCCACATAGCAGAGCAGCTCTGGCAGCGGCGGGCAGGAACAGCAGTCAGCATATTAAACTGTCTAATCATTTTTTATTTCCTTGTGACTATCGCTCGTGTGTGTCGCTCTTAATAACACTTTCTGTCCGTGAGCGCAGCGGCAGCGTGAGGTGCGTGACAAGGACGCAGCCCACAGAGGGTGACTCTGAACCCACCGCGGACCTCGCTTCCCAGGCTGCTCCGTGACTCACGGTGCTGCTCCCACTGAGGACACACCAGGGGGGGTCCGGGGCCCTCGCAGCCACCTGCCCCGAACCAGCGTCACCACGCCAGGCTGGCGCTGCCCGCGTGGTCACCGGGTCAGGCTGTGGATGTAACAGCACTGGCACTGGTGAGGAAGAAGTCACTGGTGACATGTAAAGTTTTGCTTTTTATTTCTTTTTTTCTTTTTCTTTCTTTTTTTTTAATCTAATCAATCCCAGAACCCCACAGCAGAGAAATTTATTTACGACACTAATTAATTCCGAGACTTATTTTTCAATATGTTGTTATACAAAACATACCATCTGCTTCTATTAGCAGGGTCAGATGAAATACAGAAATTAGGACTTTCCAAGTACATGGGACTGGCTCCCCCACCGCGTCACCCCACTCCAGCCTCCTCTGCCCCTCGCTGCTGAGGGTGGGATCCTGCTGTGCTGCAGCAGCTCCGTCTGCATCACCGCTGCAGCTGGGGCTGCACAGAGAGAGGTCCTTGTCAGGAGGGGCAGCTGCAGGACCTGAGCAATGCCAGGGTTTAGAGGAGACGTTAGAAGGGGAGACAAACGTGATGTGAAAGGGAGTAACCATGTCCTGCTCTGGAACCCCAACATGAGAAAGACAGGGACCTGGTGGAGCGGGGCCAGAGGAGCCCCAGCAATGCTGGGAGGGCTGGAACCCCTCTGCTGGGAGCCA
>JANHFX010014607.1:0-37523 GCA_027560015.1 Chloroceryle amazona
GGAAAGGAAAGGAAAGGAAAGGAAAGGAAAGGAAAGGAAAGGAAAGGAAAGGAAAGGAAAGGAAAGGAAAGGGAGAGGAGAGAGGGAAAGGAAGGGAAGGGGGAAGGAGGAAGGAAGAAAGGAAGGAAGAAGAAAGAAAGGAAGAAAGGAAGAAAGAAAGAAACTCCAAACAATACAAAAACAAAACAACAAACCAACCAACCAAACCACCAAACAACCCCCCACACCAAACAAACAAACAAATAAAAACAAAACAAAAAACCCACAAACAAACAAAACAACAGACAACCACAAGAGAAATAAAAATTGAGCCTGCACAATTTATCTGTAACCTCTGAGGGGAATTCATTTCTTTCTGGTTCTGATGCATTCTATCTCCAGGAGTTAGAGTGAACTTTCTAAGAGTATATTGGCTGGATTCTGGAAAAATAAATTAAAAAATAGAAATAATTTAAAAGCATGGGGGGATGGGAGAGAGAGATACTATAACCGATTATAAATATTTAAATGGCATGTGTCACTAAGATGGGGCCAGTCACTTTGCAGCAGTGCCCAGTGACAGGACAAGGGGCAACCCAGGAAGTTTCAGCTGAACACAAGGAAAAGCTTTTTTTCCGTGAGGGTAACAGACCACTAGACCAGGCTGCCCAGAGAGGTTGTGGAATCTCCTTCTTTAGAGACATTCCAAACCTACCTGGTTTGAATCCTGGCAACCTTCTCTGGGTGTTGCTTTAGCAGAGGAGTTGGACTAGAAGATCTCCAGACGTCCCTTCCAAACCCTACCATACCAAGATTCTGTGATTCTATGATCTGGACAGGCCGTTTCAATGGACCAATGCCACTTTCATCTTCCATTTCTTCCTCTTTTGTAGCTCTGTTAATTCAAAATTTACTGGAAATAAAGACTTCATCTCTGCCTTGCAGCAGTGATCTTAGGCACAGCTGAACTAGTTATTAAAACACAGAGTCTTCTGAGCCAAAGAAATAATCAAAATTCCAATTAATGTTGCTGCAGCATTGCACTATTGTCATAGTAACAGTGGCATGAAAGTTTACATCAAAAGCCTTGTTAGGAAATGCCAGTCTAAAAGCAATCAAATCCCTGGGAAAGCATTCAGAAGTTCAAAAGAAACTAATGAAAGAGGCCTTTAGGATGTAATTTCATTGACAGTTATTGTTAGTTAATAGAGGCAACCCAACTAGGGTCTTCTGTTACAAGGAATCTCAGTGGTTAAAAGGAAGTTATTAGAGCAGTAGTGCTAAGATTAAGAGAAACAAAGAGACACTGTGCAGAAACACCAAAGCACAAATTTGACTTAGGAAAAGGTAAATCCCCAAAAGAGTAACAGTATCAGGAAAATTCTGGAAAAGTTGTTATATGGACTGAAAAAAAAAGGACAGATAACTTGGTTTTGGAATGCACAGAACAGACTTCCAGGCTCTTGGAGAGTGACCAAGTGTTTCAAATGTTAATGTGAACAGTCCTTAGCCTGTGGCCTGTGTACAATATTCTGCCTGAAAGACCATCTGATTTGTTTTGAGGGCAGAGAGGGAGGAAAATTATCAATAAAAAATAAAACAAGTTGGTTGAATACATTCTGATGTTGGTCAGCATGCTGGCTGTAATTTCCATCATAAAATCAAGGAATGCGTACCAAATGCTTTTTCCTATTGTACGTTTTATGGGAAGTTTTGGTACAGAAGTGGATTGCTGTTGATTACTGCTGTTTGAAAGCAGATGAAATCCCTCAAGGAAAGCCATTCTTTCATAGCATTCCAGGAAAAGATAGAGGCATTGTCATAAAGATGGATATTCTCATGAGAATTCTGCTTGCATGAAGGGAAGAAAAAAACCCACACAGGATCAGAAAGTCATATTAATATCTCCTAAGCTCACGAGGCTGACAGATTCAAACTGAGATAGAAGTCTTGTTTTGCAATCTAACAGAAAACTTAGTCCTTATTTTGGATCAAATTTAGACTCAGTGGTCAAATTTTGCAAGCTTGGATATCTAAAATCAAGTGTATGTGACATGCTGACATAGTCATTGGTCACGTCCCCAGTATGTGCAATGCAGTCTTGTTAAACCAAAAGCAGACAAAAAAAACAATAATAGATGTGAAATAGCATCTAAAAGCAGAAAAGAGAAGTGAATCTTGTGAGAAAAGGGCAAGTATAAGAGATTTGTGCACATGCAGGTAACGTTCTTTTGATCTTTGCTCACTCCAGTGTTTCTTGTTCATCATTAATGACTGTGCAAAGAGGAGGAAGGATAGAAAATCAGGTAATTTGTTACATATGTACTTTGATCGTTATTGCATTTTTCTTTTTCAAGTTGTTTACCAAAGTTCTGAGACGAAAGAAAGAGTTTAATTTATGGCAATAGTTCAGTCAAGCACATTCTCAGGAACGTTTCCATAAATTCTAAACTTAATCCTGTGCTTCTCTAATGATAACTTAAAGGTCATTTGGTCTTGATTTTAATTCCACATCATGAAAGCTTTCTTCCTGGTTGAATTTCTGTACTTCCATGTCTTCGATCTCAAGCCACTGTACACAGGTATGTAACTAGCATGCTTCTACAGATGATGCACACAAGGTCTGGCGATATAAGTAAATGATAACTAACTTGAAAAGTTAGAATTAGATTTAGAAATTAGTGCTCAGATATTGACTTTCCAGAGAGGAGAAATACTTCCTCCACTCTTTCTTGTTGATAGTAGCTGGTGCTATACCTTGTCCCCTGTGAGATGACATAGTGTCTGTCATACAGACAGAGTTTCCATCACTGTTTTCAGTTTACCATATTCTCTCTTTAACATTCAACCTGTGAGGCAAAAAGGAAAAAAAAAAAAAAAACAACCTGGGAAAATACTTTGTCAGGGTCCTGTATCTCAGATATTCCACTGGAGTTAATAGCCATTTTTAGGCTATTGTTGACACTGAAATAAGGATATAATCTAAAAAGAGCCATGACTAACCATTTTAGGCCAGTATTAAAACTGAAGTTAGGATAGCAGAGATAATATAAGGAGAGGCATGACTATACCTGTTCAGTTCCCAGCTGAAAGAGGAAGAGAATGATACACCATCAATTCCCATGAATGTGCATAGCTTTGGTTTTGTCCTTCCCTAACACAGCAGGCAGGGAGCTGGGTGGCTTGTGAGATGAGGCATGAGTGGTTTCCCTTCATGTTCTGACTGGGGGCAGATTTTGAAAGCAGGTCTGTGTGTTAAATATGACATTTCTCTATAGGAACTTTTACTGGAACTTTAAATATGTGCCCTGTAATAGCCTTAGACAGCAGTCAGCATGGGTCTGGCTTTATGATCCTTATCCTCTCCATCATAGAGTCCCAGGACACCTGTCCATGGAGCTCCCTATATCCACTATAACTAATGAGGTTGTGGAGCACAGTAGAACAGCATAGGTCACTCACTACCAACAGTATGACAAGTGTTGGTTCTGTATAAATTACCTTGTAGACATGTTTTGTAGAATATTTCATTATTTTGTGTGGCAGCTTCAATTGCAGCAGTATGGGACAGATCTCCCATTAGTAGTGTACAATATATTTTCTTGTCAGTTAATCTTGAAAGCTGGCTACCGTTTCTCAAAAAGGCTGGATCTTTCATTTCCTTCTAATAAATACTTCACACTAAATGCATTATTGCTAGAGAGATGTCAGTAATCAAATGCTTATCATCACATTTTCCTTGTGGCCTATGACAAAAATACTTTCTGTAGTGGATGCAAAAGGAGAGTAAGAGAGGTGATGGGAGCTAAATATGGAATGGAAATCAAATCAAGTGTTAGACAAATAGACGTCTGAATAGCCAGATCTCCTGGAGACAACACAAAGACTGGGAGCCTCCAAAATCTAAAAGAAACCAGAGAAAAGGAGAGTGATGAGAATGGTGAAGGGACTGGAAGGAAAGTCTGATGAGGAGAGACTGAGGGAGCTGGGGTTGTTCATCTTGGAGGAGACTCAGAGGGCACCTTATCACTCTTTACAACTAACTTGTAGTCAGCTGGGGGTCAGGCTCTTCTCCCAGGCAATCAGTGACCCGATGAGAGAGCATGGCCTGAATCTGCACCAGGGGAGGTTTAGGTTGGATCTTAGGAAGCACTTCCCCACGGAAAGGGTGATAGAACACTGGAATGGACTGCCCAAGGAATTGGTGGAGTCACCATCCCTGGAGGTGTTTAAGGAAAGATTGGATGTGGCACTTAGTGACATGGTCTAGCTGATGTCATGGTGGTGGGCCATAGGTTGGACCTGATGATCTTGGAGGTCTATTCCAGGCTCAGAAATTCAGTGATTCTGTGATAAGTTTCAGGGGAAAAAAAATAAAATGAAAAGATCTAAAGAAAAGAACTATGGTAGTATTAATATCCCAGTTGTGAACCTTCGATGGTGCTTACACTTTATACTTTATAACCTCTCTGTGGATGTAAAGTGTGAGTATTTAATCTTTGCATACTTAATGCAGTTTAAAAGACAGTTATTGTAGACCTGGCTCTGCTAAAATTCTTGCTATGAATTTTTAGGAGGCATAAATATGTAGACCAGAGCAATGACCCACTATTTCTTTTGCATGGTTATCTTTCGCAGGTCCTTAAAAAAGAATTAGCCATTTTGGACATGTTGCATATGTTTCAGTTTTGTGTTACAGGCAGAAAAAAAGCACAGAAGCAGTTTGCATTATATTTATTCCAAGCAATTATGATGCAGCTGCCGTATGACTACTCAGAACACGGACTCATCAAAAATTGAAGCAAACAAAGAATACAAAGGACTCCTAGAAAAATGATTGTGAGAAAGTAGTGAGTGGAGGAGTAAGAAGGGACAGGCTAAGGTGTTTGGGTCTTTTTGTTTTAGTTTTGGTTTTTTTGTTGGTTTGTTTTTTTGTGTGTGGGGTTTGTTTTTTTTTAATATCAGAGATTCATGTAGGTTTCTAAAGAAATATGCCTGAAGACCATTTACTTAGCAAAGCAAGATTTCAGCTGATAACTTCTTATTGACTGATTCCCACTTTTCCACTTACCCTCCAGGAAGGAGGGGGTATATAACCTTCTTAGCTGCAAACACTTAGAGGCTCCAGAGAACCAACTCTCCCTCAGTTATGGCAAAGTAGAAAAAGTAATCAACTTAATCCTTTCACAAGCCAAGCCCTGTGCCTTCCAGACCTCTAGTGTGTCTATCCATCTTGGTGTATATCCCCATCACTTCAAATCAACACATGGCACAAACCCCAGTGGTGTGGAGGCAGGATGGTATTGTGTTTGGGTCTCAGCTTTTAAACAGGCAGAGAAAATCACATAGCCTTTCTATGCCTCTTTGCCTTCTTAGGCTGAGCTGCTTATCAGTGATAAAATGGTATTTGTAAATGGGGCCAATTCCAGTGTCAGAGGTCCTCAGTGAACTGTTGTGCAAGTATTAATGAGGGAGTGAGGTGAAGAGGGATCTTTGGGCACATACTGGGCCCCAGAAATTCAGAAGCTGCTTAACTGGAGAGTTTTTCTTTTTTTCTTTTTTTCTTTTTTTCTTTTTTTTCTTTTTTTCTTTTTTTCTTTTTTTCTTTTTTCTTTTTTTTTTTTTTTTTGAACCCTTAAAACCTTTTGATACATTTAAGGAAAATAAAACTTAAAATTCAATATTGTTTAACATATCTGCCTGTCTATCTGGTGTGTTGGTTTGACATTATGGTCCTATCACAGTATCTGAAGAGTTTTCACACACACACAGAAAAAAAAGAAAATAAAAAAGTTCAATAACAGTGGTGTTATCTTTCCCTGCCTGTGCTGGCTTTTCTCCTTTTCACTCCTTCTCTTAGGCTGTCTCTGAGTTTGTCACCTCCGTGCTGTGAACCCCAGCACTGCCCGTTAGCTGGCTCAGATGAGTAAGGGAAGTCATTTCACTTGAAATCAAGAGTCCCAGCAAGTGTGATTTACCCTTTTTATCACAAACACTGTGTACCCTGCTGAGATGCAGAAGTCTGAATTCCCTGCACATGTGGCCATTTTGATGAATGGGAGATCTATGTACTCTGGCACAGGAGGTCTGTACCCTACCAGGGGGAAGGGGTCCTCGCCTTCTCGAGGTGAGGACAAACAACCAACATCAACACCTGTGGCTTTGCACCACTCTGGGAAGCAGTCTGCTTGGTTTCACTTCACCTGTTGAACCTATGCAGCCTGAAGTTCTTGTCTTTTTTTTCCCTTTATTCCTTTCTCTCTTTTTTTTTTTTTTTTTTTTTTACAAGCTCTCCTTACTTTTGCATTCTCTCAATGTGTGATGAGGGTGGTTGTGTGAGTTGCTCAGAGAATAATTATCCTTGCTGAGAACCAAGGAGGCAATTCATCATGTCAGACTAACAATGGCCGCAGATAGTGCAAGGAAGCCTACATAACTAAGGATTGAAAACTAAGCACTGAGTGCACTGAATTTCCCCGGTGAATATAGAATTTAGGGTCGTTACCTCACATTTTTGCTGAGTATCAGTGGACGTATTTTGAGGCTAACATGCATCACTTTGGCTTTATTTCCATCTGCCAGGAAAACAGAGGATTTATGGCTATTTCACAGAGACCACCAAGGAATGCTATGAATAGTATCAAATAGTCTTTTTGCTAAATTCTGCTTGCCTTGGGGGTATGTGTAATTATCTTTTCTGATATATTGCATATTGAATTGTATTTATTTTTATTGTCACGCACAATGGTATGTTCCTGTTCCATTTATTGGCATCTTGCAGATAGGTGGCAATTTTATATAAATTTGTAATATGTTCCAGGGGAAGGCTGAAGTCTTCTCTGTGTGTCGGACCTGGGCAAATAAAATTCATTTACGGCTCTTGTAGTGATGGGCTCCTTTCTCCTTTCAGACCTGGCGTATAACAGAAATAACCACACGAGCACCATGTCTACTCCTGCATATTTCAAAGCCCCAAATTCAAAGTCTTCTGAAGTCACAGAGAGCATTTTCTGAGACACCTTTGTTTAGGGCTGCACAGAAGATAGGTGTTAATTGGTTTAGTATGACTGATAGCACTGGAAAGAGGGTGAGTCAAATCCTGTCTGAGATCTCCCTTTTTAAAGACATCTAGGGTATACATGCATACTTACATACATACATACATATGTATTCAGTAATGTCTGTGAGTGAATGTGTATTTTTATTCTTTTATCAAAGCTTTCATCATCTTGTGGACAGAGGAAGATTTTGAAGATGGTTTCAGCTAGATTTTCTAGAAATAAATTTTCCTTTGTCACTAAGAAAGAAGGATGGGTAAATCAACTTGGAAATATTAAAGATGAACTGTTGTGAGATAAATTGTCCTGCTCTGCAGGGGAGTTGGACTCAGTGATCTTCAGAGGTCCCTTCCAACCCCTAACATTCTATGATTCTGTGAGTGATGTAATGACAAGAGAGGGAATTTTTTCTCTTCCTTGTCTCTCTTCCTTGCTGCCTCACTCAGGATGCTATCCTAAAATCACTAAACCACAGAGTAAAAAAGACTGATAGTTTAGAGAGGCACCTCCAAAGCAGAGCTTTGTATTTAAAGCACCTTGTTTTAATACTACACCAACAGTCTCCCCCAGGGTTTCTCACTACTATCAGTTACATACGGAACTTCTTGGTTAAGACATTATTGTGCCAGAGAGCAGACAATGTGACAGCCTCCATTTTTGGCTTGGTTAAAGAGGGAGCATTCAAAACTCTAACTTTCCAAAGCTTTATCTGCAGACTCACACAGTCTAACATCTCCCTTACTTCTTGATGAACTGAGATGTTCAGTTTTCCTGGCCAGGAATCATTTATTGAATCCAAATTGATAGTTTTTCATCTTTTGTAGGGTATTTTTATTCTGTTGCATGGTGAGTTTGAGAGACTGGACTATGAGTCTTCATAAAATAAAATCAGATCTGGTTAGATACTAGAACCTTTTTTCTTTGGAAATTTAGAAAGTATGCAAAGAGTTAAATTAGATTTCCTTACAATAGGCTCATTGGAACATAACAGGTAACAGATTCCTCATTAAATTTCTCAACTGTTTTTAGAAATTAAAAGTTGTAATGGTATTCCCTTTCAATATGTTAAAACTTGTCCGAGGCTGGACTAATTGCAGGACTAATGAAGAATTACACTTTCTGGAGAGTTACAACCTTTGGAGCCCTGCTTATTTTGCTGGGCAGCTCCAGATTTCCAGACTACCGTGCAGAGTTACTGATGCACCAAGCACAGCCAAGAAAAAAACACCTGGTTATGGATAGTTTTGTATAGCAAGTAAAAAATTCCCCCAGATATTCCTTATTCTTGCCAAAATTATTTCTGAGGGAGTAAACAATTCTCCTTTTTACACAACAGAGTTGGGTTCAGAAGTGTAAAAGCAGTGGAATAGTCTCAGTCACAGATTAGGGTATGTAGGAGACGTGTATCACATGCTATCAGTGCCTGCTGTGAATGGACAGTCTTTGATCAGTGAAGTAGCAGTTCTGAAATGTGTCGAACACGTGATTTAGGATTTTGTTTATAGTGAGAGAAAAGGGAATGAGGTGGCAAAATATATACAACTTGATATTAACCTGCAATGAAATTCCAATTACTTTTTTAAGATAAAACAAACTGTCTGCCTGTAATATGTTAACACCCCTCTCCATTCTGTGACTCCTGAAATTGCCAGCATGGTGTGAAAACTATGGTGATTGCTGTGATGTTTCTGCTTAGCTGTGATCCATAAGAAGCAGGTTCAATCTTTCTTTGCTGTTTCCAGACCCTCAGTTTAGAGATGTTAATTACCTGTTGCAGTTCTATTATGAACTGAGCTGAATCACCACACTTTCAAAATTCACAAGGTGGGGGTTACATTTTTCAGTTTTCCCCAACAGATGGTAACTTTAGAAAGTTAGGAGGATACCCAAGTAACCATTAAAAATAGAGTTCAAACTCTTCTTTCTCAATTCATGCTTCAAAGCTCTGGTTATAGTATAGTCTTGTTCTTACAGTATAGTCTTGTTCTTACCAATGTCCCATATAGCAATAAAGACTGGTGGTTTTGATTCATGAGATATTTTTTTGTACTTGAGAATTTCTTAGCTGCAGAGAGAATACCTTTCTTTCCCAGCCCAGGGAATTACAGGAATACTTCCTATTTGTAGGCATAATGAATTTTATGACTCAGTGTATCAAGGATTTGCTGCTAGACTGGCTAGAATAATATAGTTTATCAAGATGCTTTGGAGAAGTTTATGATTTTGAAACTATTTTATTAAAATTTTTACTTCAGTGGAAATGACCTCAATTCTAGGGAAAAGAAACAAATGTCTCTCAAAGAATAGAGGTTTTTTTCTATGCTGTCATCTTAATCTCTGTCACAACTCAAACAGATTTCTGTCTCCAAAAGCTGACTTGAAATAGAAGTTATAAGAGGTTTTGAGCTCTGCTGAAATGACGGTTCATTGCTGAAGCCAGATGTTCAAGTTTTCGCTCCAGCAGTTGTGGTGAGAGACCTAACACTTCACCTAGCACCTGGGAACAAAAGTCATCCAAGAGTGTATTCTTGAGAGCAGTTGTTTCATGTTCATGTTCTACTCATTTGGAAGTCCCTCAAGCAAGGGTCATTGTTCTATTTTTCACAGTCCAGGAGTGATAGTACTTAGGAACAGTGCTCATCCCTGGCCTATCCCCAACACATTTCCCATATGCTGTCACTCCCCACCTGTCCTAAAATACTGAAAATTGACACAGTTAAATGATATTCACTCAAAAATAATGTATGATGTAAATGGATAAGTGAAGCATAGTTATTTATGTTTAACAGCTGGAGAAAATATACATAAGACAATAAGACGTTTGGTGGTATCTAAGTCTGTAGATGTAGTGGCACAGAAGAGGAAAATGTCACATTCACATACTCAAGTATTACATACCAGACGGTCCTTCCTCAGGTCGTAGGAGTCACATTTAATTGATGAACTGATTTAGGATGAAGCAGAGTTTGCCATCAATTACAGAGCAACATTATTGCGTCTAACTTTGCTAAGCTCCTGAATGAACCGAAGGTCTGTCAGGGCCAGAAGGGCCCCAGTCAATTCTGCTAACTGTGTAATTCTTAAACAGAGCTGAATTCTCCTAAACTATATTTATTCTAAATTTCATGGCACCTGATGACCTCAATTAAAACCTTTCAGAGGAAATCAGAAGTGCCAGCAAGGTCCTACAAGATGAATGTCTATGGCTTTCTCCTGCTAACTGCTGATATAAACTTGGTGATTTTAAAGATTTTATAGTGATGCTGCTGCTATTTTTATCAAAGGTGTCAGAATGCCAGCAGTGATAATGTCTCACTGAATGAGGAGCTTGTTTTCTCTGGTCCCTTTCCTAAAGCACATAATAGATGTCATTAGCATCCAGATAAATCTCCCTTTATAGTACATTTGGTAGCAGAGAAGAATAAAGTGGTGCTTTCCTAAAGCTCACAAGATTATTGCTATTATGTTTACAGACAAGTGCACAAACTTTTGTAACTTTACTAGTCTTTGTTGGACAACCCAGTAGTCATGCAGAAGAAAAGTATTTCTTAAGAATGGACCTAGCTTGACCAAAAAGAGGAAAGTTTGCCTGTCATTTACTTTAAAATACATATATAATATAACTTGTAGGATACAGAGAATGATACAGTGCAAATTTCAGGTGCAAGCACAAGTACAAAACCCCCCTCATAATTCTCATACAACTGAATAAATGTATATACAAGACTTAGAAAATAAAAACTAGGTGCTTAATGTTTCTGAATATCACCTTCTTGAAAAGATAAATGCATACATCTGCTGTTCTTCTGGTGACATACAGATTTCAGATTAAGCTTTTCTAATGAATACGTATTAAAGCTTTGCCAAAGAGTTTAGAAATTTCATTTTTAAAAAGTTTCAAGAAGAAATCACACTGAAAGGAATGTAAAAGTGGTTAATTCATTAGCTTCAAATTCAAGTCAGGGCTTCTTGAAGGTGCAAAAATGCTTTCATGGTTCCAATTGCAAAGAATGATATTTGAAAATTTCTTGATGCTTGTGATAAAAAAAGAAAACTTGGTAAAATATCCACCATGGCAGGAATGTTGGAATTAAAAAATGCAGTTCCCAGGGGAATATATTTTTAATTGCGTGTCTGTTGTAATATTTATGTCTTGAAAATTAATTGTCTAATTATGATGAAGTTTAGATATATATTTAACTGCACTGACCCATAACATAAATATAGTTTGTTTGAATATCAGATTTGCTTGAACAATTTTAAATCCCCACAATCACAAGTATGCAGCAACTGCAGTCTCAAATTGTTCATTTAATGTTAATCACAGCCATTGTAGTGTGGAGCTAACCGGCTCTAAGGGACATGACCTTATCACAGTGGACAGATGGCAAAAAATTTTCAAGCCATGTTAAACCTTTTTCTTCAACACTTTTTTGTTCTTAACATATTTATTGCTGACACCGTATATCAGTGTTATAGCTTCTGTTCAGGTGAATACGATCAGTTGGCAGTAATAGGTTCAGCTCCGAGAACCTTTCAGCCATTGCTTTTTGAGCTGTTTCTGTAAACTCACTGTCTGAAAGAAACAAGGAAAAAAACAAGAAAGGGAGGGAGAGAGGCTTTTGGAAACCACTCAGTTTGGCTGAATTCCCATGCAGAGAGGAGAATAAATTAATGCAGACACCATGTTTTCCTGGCTCAGATGTCATATTTTCTCATGATTGGAAAGATCAGTGGCAGCGCAGGATGTGTGGAAGAAAGAGGGGGAAGCAGAAAATGCAAGAGGAAAAATACATGTGAAAATGTTAAACTCAGATCTAGCAGTATCTATTAAAGGTCTCCTGCATTTTTAAGAGAGCTATGTTTCCCTGCATTAGCACTGAGCCTCTGCTGCTCCACTGGTGTCTGTCATCTTAGTAAAAGATCTGAATATAGTTTGAAGACACAGTAGGAAACATGCCTTAATAAATGCATTTGTACCTATGTAGTATGACAATGCCTGGCCTAACTGTGCAAGCTACAAATGTGTTTTATGCATGACAAGTTCTTTTTCCTTGTTTTTCTCACATTTTTTGTCTGTTCTTGAAAAAAGAGAATAATATGGACACCTTTCTTAATATATTTTGAAATGAAGAATTATCCGTGACTAACTCCAATTAAGAAAGTCCAGGAAGGGCTTTCTAGTTTCAGTAGCACTTTTCCATTGCCAAGTATCCTCATGATATGACAAAACTGAGCTCAGTTGCAAGTACTATTACATCCCGTTGGGTGAATAACTGGACTGAGGTGAGCTGGTATACATTGGACATATGTTCCAGATGAGAAGTATGAGTATCAGTAGGAAAAAATACGAACATCCCACCCAGAGAGCCATCACTTAGAGGTCCTAAGAGCAGAATTACTGGGATGAAGAGAGACAGAGGTGTGAAAATTTCCTCCTTCAGCAGCAAGGAGCACTTGTCCCTGATAAGTAGCATTCCTGCAAAGTTATGTGGTTGCAGATGCATCAAACTGTGAGTGCACAGCACGTGTTCTGGGCTGAGAGGCTGCCAGTAATTAAGCCGTACATTCAATTAAACCTAATGCCCCAATAACTTAGAAAAATGCATAGAGCCATTGGATGCAGGAAGGAACAAAATCCTCAGTCTCCCTTTACTGGCCAATAAACCCACTATAAATGCTTGTGACTGTAAGCCTGGATCTTTATATATAGCTGCAAAGCAGCATTTCTAAACATTATAATTTCATAAACATCTAAGTATTTCTAAATTCTAAATGGTTATCCTGTGTCACCTGGGGAAGGAGGTGAGAGCAGTTGTTCTTGGTTGCATTTTGGTAGTCAGGGATCAATTTTTGATCTCAATTCTAAGCATTTTTTGGCCCCTAATAGCCAAAGACAGGAAGATAGTTAAAACCTAGTCAAAATTAATGTCAGTATGCTCTACTATTTAGAAAGCATTACTCCAGCTCTCCCACTGAGAGTTCCTGAAGAACTTGCCAGGCTGACTCTGTAAAACAGAGTCATTTCTCATCTAAATTTAGTCCCCTAGAAATTAAGAAAACTGACAGTGTGGCTGACTACAGAGAGAAACCAAAGCACATGTTTCAATATAAAAATAATTAGACAAATGCACCTACTGAATGTATTAACTATAAAGAGAAGTTCACCTAAAGAACTTAGATCAGATTCAGATGTTTATGTTTAACAAAGCTGAACCTCACACAAAGAGAGGTAAAAGGTCTCCTTACCTTTCCAGTAAGCAACTCTGTCTCCTCCCTTCCCTGCCCTAAATCCTGTGCTTATGCAGCCCATCACAAAGTGATCTGCCATCTGATGATAGGTCTGGTGAAGAGGGGGTACCAGGACAGATATTTGCATTATTTCTTGTTTTCTCATGCTCTACCTTGTCCTTTGGGACTTTTTTTTCCCTTTTTTCTTTTTTTTCTTTTTTTTTTCTTTCCCCTGTGTTTCCTACATTAGATTTAGAAGGCAAATGGTAAGTAACAGGGTCTGCCCTTTTTGTTGTGCTAGCAAAGACTTCCCAGGAAATCTGAGCCTACATTTGAATAAAAACTTCATTACTTTGCTCTATTACTGCTCCTGTTTGTTTTCCTCAGATGAGTCATCTTTGTGTACGGAAAGCAGGAATATTCATCATCCCAAAGAAAACACAACAAATGAATGAAAATAACATTCAAACAGACAAACCCAGAGCCTTTGCAGAGAGGTTTCATTTTAAATGAGAAATCAGTGACCTGGGACTGGATGGGGCTGGGGCAAGGGGAGGAGGAGGCTGATTTCTCATGGCAGGATTTGGGATGTGGTGTGACAGTTATTATCCAGAAAACACAGCTGAATGCAAAGTGGCAAGGCAGGCTGGGGAACTGTGCTGCTGCTGAACCAAAACTGAAGGAAAAGGTGCTGGTGAGTGAACTGGAAAGATGAAATGTGTACTTGGCTGGAATTGATAATAAAGCACACTGCATTTGGTTTGGCAGCAGACACCAAGAGCTTATCAAAAACAACATACTCGCATGTAGTGGAAGACACTACAGTAACTATGTGATTGCTGAGCAGTCTATGTAAAACTGTATAAAAACTTTTCTTATTGTACTTAAGTCAGCAGGAGACAGAGATCCTCACTGGGTTTGTGAGAAGAGAGGAGACTGATAGAATCATCTTGGCTACACAGAGTAGAACACGTGGCAAATGGGAATTTCACAGAGTACAATTTTCTTTCTTTTTTTTTTTCCTTTTTGAAAAGACTTTGACAGCTAAGTGCAAACTGTTCTATGTGTCAGCTGTCCAAATAATTTTTATAAAAAAATAAAGCCAATAAGATTCTATAGAAGTTATAGAATTAAACTTTTAGATTAACATTTAAACCAAGAAATAATTTCAAACATATATATCCCCAGTCAGGTTTCATGGGTAAAACTGTATGTGGAATAAAATATTCCTAGTCTCTTTTGAATAAGCAGAATTATAGACAATAACTTAAAGGTCTTAAATGAAAGCACAAAGTCAGCCACAACTTCTATATTTGGTCTTAGACTATTGCTATGGTTAAAGAACAGTTATTCTTCTCTCAGTTTGGTTTCACAGAAGGCAAAATATTTACAGAAAACTTATTTTTTCCTTGTAGAAACTCTTTCTTAACCAGCTGTACAAAACAGATAACTTCCTTCGGATCTGTTAAACAGAAAGAAGTGATTGATAACCATTAGTATTAGAAAAGAGCAGAAGATTCCAGAATCCAGACCTAAGAACAACCTCGTTTTTGGAGGCTCATTTACTAAAAATAAATCTGATTTCTAGCCACAGAGAGAGATGTAAGCAAAAGCTGAATATTAGCATATATATAAATAAATATGCAAAATTTACTCACTCAACCTGCAACACCAGGAACTCCTTACCGAATGCACTGACCCACCAATACACAACAGCACTAATTACAAAGTGGTGATTGTCTGTAATTTCATGACATGATTAATGAGCTTGATTCTCCACTGTGTGATTATTGACTGAAACTGTGTCTGGTAATTTTTTATGGATTTAGTACTCCAACTCCTCAAACTTAGACAAAGATACATGTAAGATATGGAAAAACTTTTTGCCCATTGAAGTCAGTGGTTTGCTGTTTAGCTGACATCCAAAAAATTCCAAGGCTGATATTGAGAACAGAGGGGCATTTATTGCAACAGAGTGGTCTGCAAAAACCACCAGCTGCTAAATGCTTCCAAAAGGTAAGAATGATCTTTCGAATACTTCAAACTCCCTATGCAGTTACTGAAGATTTACAGGATATGTTTTTCATCTTTTGCAAAACAAGGTTTTACAATGGAAATGAAATTGAATTGGACCAGCATCTGGCTCTGTCAGGCATACAAGCTGAATTAAAAAGAGTAAAAGAAAAATTCTTTCTCTATAAACTAAGCCAGATGGTTGGCAATCCAGATTCATGTCAGAGTGGAAATATATGGTTTATTTGTCCACGCATTTTTTGATTTATTAAGTAAAACTGCCAACAGAATAAAGACAAGTGAGAAATGGTGATATGAAAACACAAATTGTATAAATATTTTTTAAAAGAGCACATCAGAGAAGATAGTTCGGTTGGAGTATCATAACACAAAGCCTAGAGGAAGCGATGCTGCAAATTGTTAAAAAGAAATTGATAAAAACTAGATATGCAGCTGACTTTTTTTTTTTAATTGTATTGCTTCCTTGGAAAGACAAAGAAGCCATGCCAGTGAGATTTCTACTGGAAGTGAGAAACTGAAAAAGAGGTGGCAAAGAGATAAAATGATGCTGCAAATGTTGTAAACAGTGACCTGAGTAAAAAGAGACAAGAGAAGGGCATCAGAGAATTGAAAGGAATAAAAAATGTAGGTGTAGAGGCAAGAAACATTAGGAAAGCATTGTGTTCTGTGTGTCATTAGGAGTTTGATCAGCGCTCAGGAAACGAGTTCATTTTGATGTAGCCCACACTGCTACTTCTACAAAGGGTAAAAGAAGCAAGAAAAAGAAATGATAGATGTTCAATCAGCAAGAGCTATATAAAGGATTCTGTATTTGAGGTGATGGTAAATGGAGAGCAGAGGTGTCTGAGCTGTAAAAGGAGGATGGTTAAAGAGACGATCAACAGTTGCATTTTTCTAGTCAACAGAAACCGGTTCAAGGTCTAGAGGAGACATTTTGGACTGGACACTGATAGAAACCATCTAATTTCCTAGCAAGAGAAAAACACTGAACAGCAGAAAAGAGGAGTTATGAACACTGTAGAGTCTCTAGGAGAGATGCGATAGAACAAATATCAGGAGCAAACAAGTACAGGATGCCAAAGTATGACAATGATGTTGATCACGCCTTTGAAAAAAAACATGTTTGTATAGCACTGCAGTTCCATGACCCAGAGTCAGCATGAAAGAAAGAAATGGGTCTTTTTATGACAGTCACTCTCTCTTGCATGGGGGATCCTAACATGGAGAAGCCGGTGTAAGTGGCTTCTATGCTACTCCCAACATGTGAAAAATGTGTTATGGAAGAAAAAAAAAATTACATAAAAGAAGTTGTTGTAGCCAAATGCTTCTTATCTTTCCCCACCTGATATATAACATTTTGATCTATACTCCAGCAGAGGACCCAGCAGCACTAGTCTACTTGTCCCTTTAAGTGTGGAAGCAAATGATACATCCTAGTAGAAAGCAGTACTATTTTCCCCCCATCTGTTACGTATAGTTTCATGACCATCTTGTTAAAATTATTCCTTGCATTTAATATTGCACTAACATAATCTCCCTACCAAAAAGAAATGATGTTTAATTGTCTTATTTGTAACTATATCAGTAAAAATCTAGTATAAAATAGGTATTTGAAAATAAAATCCTTCAGCTCAACATCTATACTTAGCTAAGGACAAAGTCTTGAGTCATGAAATAATGCGTATGGATCAAAGTCAAAAGTAGAGTCATAAACTCTCCAGTTCAGTGGCCTTTTTTCACTAGAACAAAATTATTATTCTTTAGCACACACATTATCAAGCAAGTTCCACAACAGGTAGATGTTGATCTGTGAGTAATGGACCTAATGAAACTAATGGGTTTATGTCCTTTGTTTCCTTTTGTCAATTTTCTGGCAATAACCCTGAGTCCTTCCACTGTTTCCAGTGGTTCTCAGTCTCCCATTTCCCTCAGTAGTCCTAAACCTCTTCACCAAAGTAAGTACCAACAGGTTCCCCTTGTGTTCCCAAAATTTTCTAGTCTGTTATGCACATCTCTTCCTCAGCCCCATCTTTGAGTCTGTGTAACACCTTTGACTCTGTAACACTCTTTGGACATAACTCTGACTAGTTTATCTTCACAATGCCAGAGCTCTTCCCCTCTCCTCTTGAGGTCTGTATATTTTTTTGGTTTCCACCTGGGAAAGAGTTGGAATATACTACAGGAAATCTGCAAATAATTGCCAGTTCATTTCCACCTGAAATTAGCATCCAAATGAGTAAGAGATGAGTTTTTTCTACCTTTTCTTCAGTAGTACTATTCAGTATTTTCTTTCTTTCCCCATTCACTTGATATCTTTCAGACATCAGTCTTTTTCTCAAGTTTCATTGAATCTGACAAGAAGGTTAAAGGTTATTAAAGGAAGTTAAATTTTCTAATAGCTGGACAGGCCAAATGAGACCGTGACTGCAGAAATTCTTTTCCTTTAGGAAACCAAGCTTGAATTTCAGAAATTCAAGGCCTGATTCTTCTGGACTTCCGAAGGACTCTTCCAGAGATGAAACACATTGTCATGATGGTGCAGTGCTGATACAACACTGGAAGGAATGGCTGATAAACCAGCTTATATCTGCTTTCAGAGAAGCCTCAACAGGATGAAGAAATGGACCCATAGGAATCCTGTGAAGCTCAACAAAGTGAATGATCAAGTCCCTCATCTGGGATAACATTCCTCTGTGGAAAAGGACTGGAGCAGCAAGCTGAACAGGAGCCATCCCTGTACGTTTGTACCAAACAATCTCCTACAACCTCCTGGGCAACATTAGGACCATAAGAAAACAAAATTTGCTATAGAGTCTATGGACCTGCCAAGAAAACTAGAAAATATAAAGGAACTTTCATTCCCAAGATCTGTAAATATCAAAATCAACCTTAGGAATATGTGTCCTTCCCAATGAGAGGATTAGTTGAAGAGGACAAGAATATATACATCATGTTCACAGTTTTTCTGATACATCTAGCATATTTCTGAAGAAGTCTCCTCCCAGGAAGAAAAATAATAAGGAAATCATTTCAGCTTTTAATATTTTTTCCCCTCCATGGTACATTTGTGTTCTCAACTATTTTATATAAACAATTTACCTTTTTTTTTTTTTTTTTCCCTTATGCTGCCTTGCATGCATAGGAAAAACTCAACATAATGAATATTTATTGAGATGCTTCATTAACCTTCTTGAAACCATCTTAAAACTCACCCTCATCTAGAAAACAGAAGATTTCAACAGCTGAATGCTGAGCCAACCATTATAACTGTCTTGAAGAGTCTCAGGTAACGCGTGTCCCTTTTACTCAGTGGATCACATTTAAGGTTTTGGGGAGCATTACTTTCTTTTTATACACTTTACTCAACAGTAATTATAATGATTATCACCATAATAAGCATATTAATAGGTTTTCTACAACTCTGCATTGTACAATTTTAAGTATAGGATTTGAAGGCATTCACATTAACTTCTAAGAAAATTATGGTCAAAAAATTTGGAACCTTGGTATGAAGGAGATACTTTAATTGCTTTCCATACTCCACTTTCTGCTTTGCCAGACTTACTTGTCTTTTCACTTCAGATACCAGGCTCTTTTGTCTTCCTGCTATTCTGGGCAGTGGTATATTTGGAATGTGGCTTGTTTTCATATTTTTATTCTCCATCGTTGGTAGGAATTTGTGCATTTGTCAGAGACACAATGTGTGAAACTTTTTCTGATGTCAGGTTAAAGCAATATCCTCAAGGTTAAAAGTGACTGTAGCATGAGGGGTAAAAACTCCTGTTTCCTCTGATCTGTTTAGTTTAGTTAGAGATTTTTGGTAAATTTCTCCACATGCATTTCTACATTTGAAGGCTAGAAAGAAAAGGATGCCTTGGTCTTAGAAAAAGACACTGGCTCTTGCTTTTCAGAGGGACTACACTGGTGGAAAAGTTGGTAGGATAATAAGAGTTGTGATTAAAATATGAGAATGTGACAACCCTAAGATTTACATTTTGATGTAATACAGATGACACCACAGCGAGATTGTAACTAACTACATGGAATAGGGAAATGTGAAAGTCTTGTAAAGGATCCTAAAGTCCCCATGTCTTCAAAGCTAGGAAGATAGAAGATCCTGCTGTTCTCATGCAAAGCAGTAGTGCATGTATCTGTACGCAGATGTTTTGTACCCTATAAATTTAGAAGTGATATGTATGTTATCCTTTTTTAAAAATTATGTTCTCTTCCTTGCTTTTAGACAGATCACGTGGTCTTAAATCACTGCTGGAAAGGCATAGGATTAAAGTAGGAGGATCACAAGTAAGGACCAGAAGTTAGCCTTTCTCTGCTTCTCTTTGGTATTCTTCAGCTTGAGGAAGATGCAAGCACCATTCCCTGCTCTGGTAATTATCTTAAGGGTTTTTTTCCACAAATGAAGAGCCTTAATACAGGCTCTGGCATTGATTGGGAAAATTGTGGCTTCTCTGTCACTTCAGGGAGCAAAACTAGGAGACTGATCCCCCTGAGAAAGTGGAAGGGAGGGAAGGAACTTTTCCTGAGGGGAAGTGAGTGAAAGTACAAGTTCAAATATTATAAATTTTAATGCCTGTTGTTTTATAGCTAGTGGTGATTTTTTTGTTTTTGTTTTCATCACAAGGCTCATTATAATGAAATTCTCCTTTCTCCTCCCTTTAGGTAATAAATACCACCTATCAGCATCATGGCAAGAAGTCATTTCAGTGAGACGTAGGATGAGAATGCAGTTGGCTAATAAAACAGAGTTACTGCTCAACCATTTTATCACTCAAGCTTTTGTCTGGCTGGATGCAAATTGAATTCTTCAGTAGGCCTCATGGCATTATTCATGTGCAGGTAATTGATAGATGGGGGATTCTCTCAAACATATGACAAAGATGACAAAGGCCTGATATCCGAAGTTTGTCTTCCACAAATAATTTTTGGATTTTTATTTTTTTTTTATTTGGAAATGCTTCATTCAAGTTTGCTTCTAAATTTAAGAAGTGGAGAAGAAGAGGAGGTGAAGGAAAAAAGATAGTAAGTGGTGTTGCACTGCTTTCCATCTAGAAGTTTGGTGAGACATTTTCTTACAGAGCACGGGTCTCACTGATGGATTTTAACCTTTGTGATCTTGTAGCACCGAGAATAATGTGTGGACATAGTGTTACCATAATATTTAAATCTAAAACCCATGAAATTTATCAGGAAGCTTTTAAAAACAAAAATGAAACCAAAAACCAAAACAAAGAAACAAAATCAAACCAAAACAACACAACACAAAAAAAACCCCAAACAGCAAGTTTTGAATATCCAGGTTTTAGATGTCTAACTTGAAATGTCATTACCAGGTAGAATTTTTTAACATTGGATGTCCCTGCCTGCATTCCAATACAGTCAAAACTTATTGGTTACAGGATAAACTAAAATGCCAGATTAACAAGTTATTGATATAGAAAATTACAGCCATCTGGTTTAACCCCCTGTATCAACAAGGACTATAGACTTTCCCTGACTCCTTTATGAATTAGAATTTAACTATTAGGGAGAAAAATGAAACAATACAAAACAAAACCACAACCAATCTCCATTAAAACTGGTGGTGGTGGGATCAGAGGAACTAAATCAGCAAGCAAGTGCAGCTAACAATAGAAAAGGTCAGTCCTTTGCATATATTCCACAGGATAAATAAGAAAGAAAAATGCAAAACTTTACTAATATAGAGAAGGTATAGTATGCCTTGCACAAAATATACCGTATTGTTTCTGAGAAAAACTAAAACGTTCCTTTTTCACAATTGGCCATTGGCTTGGTAGCGTGCCCTTAGAGATTTAATAAATAAGGGCATAGAAAGAAGCCTTGTTATAATATTTAACAACAGATTTGAACCAAGTTGAACTAGCTGGGTGTCTTTGACTGAGAAAATAATTTATTTCCTCCAGGGAATATGTTAGATCTCCTATGTTTAGACTTCAGTAAAACATCTGATATGGTGTGCATAGGAAATGCCAGTGATATTTGAGAAGAAAGGGATGAATATCATAATTGCATGATAGATAGGGAGGTGGCTACCTAGACACCCATTAGCTTTTTGAAGGCTGAATTTTATTACTGGAGAGGTTATTAATGTTTTCTCTCCAAGACTCGACAGGACAGTGATTGTTGGTTTTTTTTGGTTTGTTGCTTGCTGGCTTGTAGTTTGGTTTTTTTTGGTTTGTTGTTGTTTGTTTTGGGTTTTGTGTGTGTGTGTGTGTGTGTTTTGTTTTGTTTTGTTTTGTTTTCATAAATAGCTTTGGTATAAAATAAATTAAATTAACAATATATGACTAAGGTCTGTAAAAGAGGGGTAAATATTACAAATATTTTCTAGTAACATGTAAGTGTAAACTCAAGTAGGTATATCTATTTTAATTGTAAAACTAGCTTTTCAGTAAGCACTACTTAATTAATTAGCAACAGTACATTGTCTAAGGAAATAGTTTAATAAAATTCCTACTGATCTTAAGTATAATATTTACTGCCTGTGGGTCCTGGGTCATGAAAAATGTACCCTACAACATACCAGGAAGGGAGAAAAAAGGTTTATACAAAAGGAGAACAATAAACTGAAAATAAATAATAAAAAATGGATAAGTTTAGACTGAAAATTAGAATGTTTCTACCAATAAACCCAGTGAGATTCAAGAAACAGTTGTCCATTTCAGACAACATGAACAGAAATACATACTATTTAAGATAGTTGTGTTATGAAAGGAATTATATGAAATGGCTGCTGGAAAACTGGGTTTGTGGAAACCTGTGCTTCTCTCTCATTTTTACCGCGTCTATGTCAAGCAATTACTAAATTATAAAATGTGTCTAAAGAGGCTTATTTCTAGAGGACTTTTACTTACAGATTTACACCCATGAGAGGTTCCTGTAGTAATTAACTTGCCACAGACACTGCTGGAAAAATTTCCACAGATCTATTTTATGATGGGATCTCTGCTCTTTCACTGTGTGCTGGTCAGGCTTTTGTAAGGCATCAACTTTGAGTACTTTCAATGGAAGCAGGAAAAAAACATGTTTTTTTATTTTCTTAAGAAATTAGAAAAGCTTAGAAATCATAGGTGACTTTCCTGCTCAAGTTAAGGTAGTATTGCTGCCTCTCAGACATCGATTAATTATTCAAATGTTTGGCATAAAAAAATCCCAGCTTTAGGCTTGGCACTAACACACGTATATCACCATAAATTATTACCTGCTTATGTCATTACTGCTTGTTTGCAACAGTAATTCAAATTAGTATAGGCAAAATTATTTCAATAAATGTAACAAATTATGGATGTAATTATTACAGCATGCATTACAGAACACAGCTTTATTTACAAAGGACACAGCATTGATTAAAACAGCTTGAATTATGCTAACTACAACACTGAACTCTTTCAAAGCCATCTGAGGAGCACAGTAATTTGAGTTTGAGGGAGAGGCAATATTACAAGAAGGCTAATGATAATCGTGTTTAAGGTCATTGGCAACTAAAGTACTCACTGTACAGGAGCCTTCTGTCAGAGACAATTATAGTGAAGGGTCTTTGAATGGGGTCGAAACACTCAGAGTGAGTTTCTGTGGCAGTTTTGTTCTTACAATATTTATTCTGTTTCTAGTTTATTTGTAGCACAGTATTAAATTCAGAGTGTCACAAGCCAAGTGGTTCATGCAAAACTAAATTGACAGAATGCAATGATGTTGTAGTTAAACCACAGCCTTTCTAATAATGGCAATGCCTTGTTAGATCAAAAGCATCCCCCAGGACCTAGAAGGCAGCACCAGTAGTCCTGTTCACATGGATTACAAAAGCACTGCCAGCTGCACAAATCTGTAAAAAATAAATAAAAATCTTCGAGGATCACATTCCTTTGTAGCTGGTCTCCAGACCACAATAAATATTTTTGAAATGTGTCCTCTTTTTATTTATTGCATGTATATTTTATTACATTTTACTTTTTTTTGCTGAAAAGTAGGAAGTAGATGAGCTATTTTATGTTCACATATTCTGTTGTTTCTAAACTTCTCATAGTCTTCAGTTTGTTTAATCTCACCACAAATCTTGATGGTACTGTCAATACTGCAGATGGAAAACTGAGTGATACAACACATCAAGTAACCTGAGAGTGTTTTTTTCCTAAATGGTGGCAGTGTCCACTTTCCAGCATTGTGGCTTGGGGACCTAACCATGCTGCCATCCTGTCCCAGATAATACTGGTCTTCACTGAGGTGCCCTCAGCACTCTGAAGTGGCAGAGAAAATGAAATAGGTTCAGTGTGTGTGGCAAAAGCTTGTTTCACACACACGGGGCATGTAACTACTCTCTTGGGTCAGGAGTAACACACTATCAGGTTTTGAGTGGCACAAATTACACCTGTGCCTGACAATGGGAGCAAGTTCAGCTTTGCCTTCTTACCCTACCCATTCCTATGGGTTGATGATATACAAACTAGATAGAATCATAAAATCATAGGAATGACTAGATTGGAAAACACCTGCACGATCATCTAGTCCAATCATCAGCCTAAGACTACCAAGTCTACCCCTTAAGCCATATCCCTAAGCACCCCATCTAATTGGCTCTTAAACACCTCCAGGGATGGGGACTCCACCACTGCCCTGGGCAACCCATTCCAACACCTGATAACCCACTCAGCAAAGAAGTGAAACCTCCCCTGGTGCAGCTTGAATCAATTTCCCCTTGCTCTATCGTCTGTTGCTGAGTTAAACAGGCTTACTCCCACCTCTCTGTGACCTCCCCTCAGGCAGCCATGGAGAGCAATAAGGTCTCCCCTGAGCCTCCTCTTCTCCAGGCTAAGCAACCCCAGCTCCCTCAGCCGCTGACCACATAAGACATGTGGTCAAGGCCCTTCACCAGTTTTGTTGTTTTTCTTTGGACACACTCCAGTGCTTCAATGTCCTTCTTCTGGTGAGGGCCCCAAAACTGAATGCAATACTAAAGGTGCAGCTTCACCAGTGCTGAGTACAGGGGCATGATCACTTCCCTGGACCTAGTGGCAACACTATTCCTAATACAGGCAAGGATGCTGTTGGCCCTCTTGGCCACCTGGGCACACTGCTGGCTCTTCTTCGGCCAGGTGTCCATAAACACCCCAAGTCCCTCTCCAGCGAGCAGCTCTCCAGCCACTCTTCCCTGAGTCTGTAGTGTTGCCAGGGGTAAAGCTCAGGGACAATCAAACCATATCTTGAACTTCATAGAAAACACTTCACAAGTACTGAACTTTGGAATTTATTGCTTATAATATTAGTTGTCTATGGAACAATATTAGTTGTCTATGGAATAATATTAGTTGTCTATCAATTATTATGATACTATTATTTGCATACTAAAATCAAAAGCTGAGCTGGTTAAGTGTTTTCATGGGAACCTCATGAGACCATAGTTTGTCCTTTTGCATTTTTACAGCAGCCTTTTCACAAACTTCAGTCTTTGCTATTTTCTTGAAAAAAATTAAGTCACCTGGGTCCTGTCCTCTATGAGGATTAGTTAGAATTGAAAGGAAAGATTAAAAAACAATCATTTCGACAACAGTTTTTTAATTAATATCTGGATTTATGGATTAAAAAGTCCTTAATATTTTAATGAAAAAATAAGGAAATGCACAATAATGTTGGTACATCTTCCAAGGGATTTAGAATTAACTTTTAAACAAAGAATGGATATTTGAAAATCCAGATGGATAACGGATATTTGAAAATTCAGATATTTGAAAATGCTGCTATCTTAATTTTTTTATCTGTTCTGTGAAACATAATGTAGTTTGCATTTCTTACTCTTATATCACATTTATGGCCAGACTGTCTTATCAAGTAATAATTTTCATTATTTTACCCTTTTAGAGAAGTGAAGAAAGTAACACTAGATCACTTGCCTTGAGCATGTACTTCCCACAGACCGTACCCCAAGAAGACATGGGAAGACAGAAACAAAAAAACCTCACCATTTCCAGAATACAATGCAAAATCTTATTATATTTGTCACCTCCAATTTTCAGTCAGATTACTGGGTATTTATTTGAAATAATGCAATTTGGGCTAACTATATTTTTTCACTGTTGATACTTTCAATGGAAAAAGTGGCTTCATGAGGGAAAAAAAAAAAATCTATAAAAACCCCATAGCAATAAGCATTTTGTTACAGAACCTAATATGAACACTTTACATTACTTTTACTTATTTTACAGCAAACATTGATCCTCTTAACTGTATGGATATGGTGGATTATTCTGCTTATTTCATTTCAAATGGCAAACAAGAAAAGCAAAATGTGAAGCACATACATTACAGTGTGCATTAACCACCGACATACGAAAAATCAACCACTCCTACTTGAGCAGATTCATAGAGGTTGCCAAGTAAAACGATAGAGGCTTTTTATAATGCACATAGGAGAAAAAAAATCAGCTAGATTTGCTGTTCCCTAGTGAGTGAACATAATTTCCCTGTGTTTAAGTCTGAATACTTTTTATACTTCTTATGCATTAGCATGGGCCCAATTACACAGTTTTGAACAGATGTCAGACTTAAAAATAATACACTTGGCCACGGGTTGATTCTTCCATTGAGTGATCCATCTCCTTCTCTGATGGGGAAAAAAAGAAGGGGGAAAAAGAGGAAAAGAGAAGGCAAGGAAAAGCCAGTCCTTTAGTGATTGGTCAGAAAGGCTGAGCTGTGAGGGCAGTCATTCAAAGAGTTTTCACTTCAAGGTTTTGGGCTCTTCTGGAATGAAAACACAGATACTGGTATTTGGTTTCACCCTTAACGGTACCATCTCCTCTGCACTGACTGAGGGCCATTAAATATTCAGGAGTTTCTTAAAGGCTTTTTGAAAGAAAGTGCTAGAAAGAAGCATTAACATGCTGCTTTTTACTAGCCTGTGTCAGTGAGGGGATATTAAATAATTAAGTCAATTTAAGATGTTTTTTGCACAGAAGGAGGTTAAGATTAGCAGCTCCCGCGTGCTGGGAGATGATGCCTTTTCTACTGCTGGTGCTCTTAGGCCCTACGAAAACAAAAACAGAATAAAAAAACAGGTTGACTCCCAGTAAAAAAAATCACTAAAGCACCATTTGTTCCTTATTGTACCTCCTGTGTTAGATTAGGAGTGCCTTTTTACAGCTCCAGATGGAAACGTGACCTCATAAAAACCTCTCCGTACACAGTATGTTCTCTAACCTCTGTCTATGAAAGGGCTCATACAAAAATTAAACAATCATGTAGAAATGATTCGTTTGCTCATGAAAACACAGATGCTCCAAGGGCTATCATCCCAATTTGTGCCTTCTGACACCCTATGTTATATTTTCTTCTTTGTGCTGAGCCTCAGAAGTTGAGGCAGAGGCTCTGAAGATTAAGTTCCAAGAGGGTACTTCACCTTGGGGCATTTGAATTAACAGAACAAAGGTAATTTTGACTGAGTCAAAATTGGCAAAACATGCATACTGAAGTCATAAGAACACATTTTAGGGAGGTTTACTCATATACACATAAAAAACACACATAAAAATATCAGAATTATGGGCTGTAAACCACCAGGCACCTTTGGGGAATATATTTTCCAGTTTGAAATTTTGGGTCCAGAAAGGAATTGAGAAAAAAAATGCCAGAGATTGCCTTGGAATAATTTTTACACCTTATCTCACATGGAGATCTGGAATCAATTTCCATCTCTAATGAGTATTTAACTGTTTCTAGAAGCTGAGAACATTTCAGCTAGTAGAGTTAGAAAACTCTCCATTCTGAAGCATGTATTTAGGAGTTGATACCACACATCAGAAAGTTCAAGGCTTTGATCTGTAAAAGGCAGAAAGGAAACATAAATTAACTCTGACATGGCAGGTGATGGTTGGGCTATTAGCTGTTATGGGTAGATTCAGGTCTCTCACCTTCATTTTTCACAGCAAATTTGACAGCTCTTGAAACAGTCCTGTGACAGACTGGAGCAGGGAAAGAAAATCATTGGATGGGAAATGTGTTTCCACACAACTCTTCCAAATGGTGTTTAGTACATCCTATCACAGAACAGAAAGCCTTTCAAGTCAATTAACACATTTTTTCTCAAATATATTTTTAATACTTGCTTTATTTATATCCAACTCATTAATTTCCACATATTGAACTCAGAGCACAACAGAAGACTTTATTTGCAGGGTCTGACTCTAATTTGGTTTACACCAGAGTGGAAGGAGAAAACCAACCCAAAACCAAAGGTCATAGCAATAAATGCAATGCTAGCTTTTAAAAACAAGCAAGCAAACAAAAATAAATAAATAAACAAGCAACTCCCTATTTTAAGCAAGATCAAAGCCAATGAAAGCCAAGTTTGTGGTGTGGCTATATAATCAGTCTTTTTGTAACCAGGCTGTTTACTGAAGAGTTTGTTTCTATAGGTGTCATTTTAATGTTTTCTAAACATCAGATTATGTCTATAGCAGCCATAGGAGCACAGGTGCATATTAATAAAGAGTCCCTTTTACACAGCTTATGATTTTTATGCAGCATGGTTTCCTTCAGCTTTCTTTTTCATTAATATTTAAGGAGAAATTCACTTCACTATGAGATTCAGATTCCAGTGAGATCATTCCTAAAATATTTAAAGTGAATAATGCAAGTTTCCAGAAATAGTGATAAATATAACCTCAGTCTCCTGACCCCATAATACCCGCAGGTGGGGAAATATACTGGAGGCATTTTAAAGATCCACATGCCAGACTGACCCCATTTTTTATATCGAGAAAGAGAGACAAACAAGGACAAACCATCAGAAGGGTGTCTGATGTATTCTCCTGGCCACAGTGAAGGTCTTTACAATCTTTTTTCTGAAAGACTATCTGCTTAGAAAGAAATCCTTAATGTGACATTGGGCTAGAAATATCTCTAGGGCTTGATTTTGCATCAGAAGCTGGTGGTAATAACTAGTTCATATTGAGAAATGTGATTTTTTTTTTAGAATGAGAAAAATATAATGGACTTTTTTAGACATTATATAGTCTGGATGATCTTCAAAGAAATTTTGAAATACAACTTCTCTTTCTCAGAAAGCCTCCCTTTCCTGCTTCTTCTATGAAGATAGAGGAGAAAAAAAAAAATCTTATTCATCAGTGGTGTTTTCTGATGCTCTCTTCCTTGCCCTTCTTCCATGTCTTTTTTTTTTTTTTTTTTTTTTTTTCCTGTAATTTTCCCTATATATCTTTTTCCTGATCATGGACAAATCCCAGGTATTAAAATAAGAAATAAGAATTTCAGAGATGAGTTACCAGTCATCCAAGAGAGTTTAAAGTCATGGAGCAGACCTCATTCCCTCTAGGGTATACAAACTTTCAAGTGTCATTCTGAAATCTGAGCCTCACAAATGCACTTAATGGGGAATATAGACAACTTCATCACATCCTTTCTAGTCTGTATGAGAGAAAGACATGATATCTGACTTTGGAAGCTCTATAGAGGATAAATAAATAAATAAATGTCTGGCTTTAAAACTACTTTTACAAGCAAAAAAGTAAATAATACATTTTGGGATTATTTTTCTTCCCCTGTGGCTGGCCAAACGGTGGTTGTGGTGTGTTCAGAGAATAAATAAATTTCCTCTATCCTTCACCTTATTGCTGTTTTCTCTCTTTCTGATCCTGGATTTTTCTGGTTGTTGGTCTTTGGCTGAGTTTTACCAGCTACAGGTCTGAGGTACTATGAAACCTTCAACGAACGTATCTTTGGCTTGTAACTATATAGAGTATTTTGCAGTCAGCAACATCTTATTTGTTTGAATAAATAAAAATCTCAAAACAAACATTCTTTCTATAGGCTAAGTGCTAACTGTATTTTAGATTCATCACCTACTCCACTTGCAAATAAACATTAGCATGGCTTGTGGTATATATGATTTGATGCTACACAGGGTGTTTTATTGGTTTATAGTTACTGCTGCAGCAGCAGTGGAGCACACGGTATCTGAAATTTAGGTAATTGTGGATGGCAACCAAACAATTTCAGTTGCAGCTATTGCCTTATCCATGAGTCTATGTTATTTTCTTATTATGTTTGCAACACTAACTTTAAGGAGAGCATAGCTGGGTCTCTGCTCTACTTTCCCCTTCCACTCCTCTTTGAACCTGCAAGTTTGATACAAAAATATAGGTCACTCTTCTCATGTAACATGAAGTTGACAAACGACCAGATACATACATAAATCCTTTAAATGACTACGGAAAGCTCATTTAAAACTCTCAACTGACATCCTCATTACTGCTGTTCAACAACACAAGGCTATTCATGCAATCTGGCTCACAATACCATTGTTTGAAAACCATCAAAACCACAGACAGCTGCACACCAAGATATAATAAATGTCATGTCTATAGTGCATATTTTCTAGAATTGTTTAATGCTGGCACAGTGTGTGTGCCAAAAAAAAAACCCCTCATAATCAAACAGGCAGCGCTCTTCATTGTGGCTATCCCATTGGGGTTTTAAAATTGCTCATATTTGACCCAGTAGCAGAAAATGACAAAGCAGAGACACATTAGGATTTTGGATAGAAGCTACCTAGCAGAAAGCAACTAAGCATACTATTATGTGAGAACATTTTGATCCATTGGTACAAACCCCCACCATTGTATGACAGTGATACAAACTTCTGGTAAGCAAGACTGAAAGAAAGTCTTGCAAATTTCAAGTTTAAAAGAACAGATGGAGGTCAGCCAAAAATATCAATTATTGTCATAAGTCCCCCGAGGTGCTTTGGTCAGGATCTTGTGGACCATTTCAATGATTAATACTCATTGGCAGCTGGCATTGCTGGACTGTATGAGTAGATATACTTGGTCTTTGCACATAGTTTGGCATCTCTGGTTCATTTGTCCAGGACATATTAATGATTAGTCCCAGAACATCTCAGCTCATACACATCTGGGTTAAAGGACAGAGTGACATTCATTACCCTCCTTTCTAAGACTCTCCATTTTGCAATATATTCAGATAAAAACTGAAAAATGAGGCATTTGTTTATCCAGTCTGTACAAAATCTAATACAGAGGAGAAATGAACACAGGAGCATGCTTTCTTAAACAACAGTGTCGTCTAATGGTCTCCAGAAGATTTTAAGATCCCTGGAAGAGGAAGAGCAGTTAGAGACCAGGGATAGGATTATTATTTTTGCAGCAAAACCTTATGCCCAGCTATTTTTTTTCTCTACCTGAAGATCCTGACTGGATATAAATGGGGACTCTGCTATTTGGATAGATTTTTGCCCAGGAGTCAAAATTTCTTCAATAAGGCTACAAGATACTCAGGAATCTGGAACATATGCACTGTATGTGTGAAAAACATCTCTGCAAATTCACAGTTGACCTGACACATCTGGGAAATGTCACACTTGTAGAACAAACAATCTGTGTGTCATGGATGCCTTAGGTCAACTGAACAAAAAGAGAAGACGTAGGTAGTAAGTGTTCAACAGTTGCAAACCATTGGACTCACTGAACATCCCATGAATGAGCACACATTTCTTTGTGGGATTAAAAATGGCTCTTGTGAGTCAAGAGATATTTGGAGACACCATGTGCAGTTCCCAGACAAGATATACCTGACCAAGACCCTGAGTCAGCACTTTAATCAGCTCTTCCCAGCTTTTCCTCACTCTATTTCTTCTTATGTGACATCAGAAACATGAACTTGAATTATCCACTGTCATTCAGAGTCTCCAAGAATTTAGTCTGAACACCTTTATCTATTACCGTAGCAAAGTGACCTCAAAGAATTTGGCCCAGGCTCTCTTTGACAGTGATATTCTGTAGACATGAGACCAAAACTGGAAAAGTTACTTTTTGTATAAACCAGCAAACAAATTAACAAAAAGTTGATTCCTTTCAGTGAATAGATTTAATGAATAGATTTTTAATGAAAAAAATAACTTTCTCTTTAAAAAATGATAGAAAAAATAAATGGAAGAAATTTATTGTTTCTGGGTTACTCACCTAGACAGCAGTAGATCAGGAGCTGACATCACGGTGTCCTGAGCAGTTTTTCTTAAACTTTTAAATCTTAGAGGCATCTAGCTCCCCTGAAAATGAATAAGCCCACTAATCATCACAGTAACACTGCCAAAATTTATTTTGCATTTACAACTGAATAAGAGCTGTATTCATCTTTGTCTTGTAACTGTATTAGTTACATTCATTTTCCTGTATGTAGATTGTATCTGCCCTACTTTTTGGGTTTTGTTTGCTTGGTTTTTTGTTTGTTTGTTTCTGATTTATTTAGTGGTTTTTTTTGTTCAATTGTTTGGTTTTGTTTACTTGGGGTTTTTGTTTGTTTGTGGGTCTTTTTAATAGGCTATTACAATTATTTCACAGACTAATTTCTGTCTTACATAATTACCCCACAGACAGGGATAGATAAACACGACACCAGTTAAACTACATCAGAGATATATAGCTAAGAGTGGCTGAAGGAATAGAACCTGTATATATAACTGCAAGATATATTAAACCAATTTCTAAACTCCAGAAATGATGGAAAGGGATTTTTCTCTCTCATGTGGAGTAGCAGCTCTTCAGGAATAATTAACACAGACATCTTGTTGCAAATATGGATCTTCTTTTCTTCCATAAAGAACTATTGGAGGGTTTCTTAATAAAAAAAAAAAAAAAAAAGAAAGAAAAAAAAGAGAGAGTAAACACACTTGTAATAGTTTGAAACCTTTCAGAGAATTCAGTTATCTGAACACAAGTTTACATTACTATGGAGGGGAGAAATTAAACTGCCTGTTCACTCATGTGTAAACCTAAGGTTAATAATTCATGTGTGCTCCACAGAGTTGTTCCAGTGAGATCTGATTAATTAATGTTTCTAAAATACTTTACAATCCTTGCGTTTCCAGAGCCATATTATATATAAATCTAAGTGGTGATGGAGATTATTCTTATTAATTTGCTACTTCAAATTGTATATGATCTCAAAAAAACTTCTGAAATTTTAATATCAAACTGAAATGCTAGTGCATCGTCCAATTTTGGCTTCTTTACATAAGATTTCATCACAGACAGGAAGGCAGCAGAAAAATAGTTGCAATTCCAAAAAGCTGAAATGACTTGCAGTAACACTGCAGTCCCAAAGCATGACAAATCTTTATAAAGAGCTGTGATAGGATGTTAACAGTATAACAGCATAATGAAGTTATTTGTTCACTACACTATATTCTACAACTTTAAACTTTGTAACGGATGCTATCCATGATCAGAAGTCAAATATGTTTGTGAGCTTTTGTTGTGAACCTCCACAGGAAAATACACAAGAGAGTAAGGTTTTTTCACTGATTTTTATAATAAATTATTTTAAATTTTTGCTTTATGTAATACGGGCTAAAAGAGGAGTTCATAATTTACCAGTAAGACATCGATTTTTTTCCTTAGTGTTCTCATCTTGGAATAAAAGGTTCTGAACAAACTAGATAATAAAAATAATAAGAGGTCTTGTCATTAGCTGGATATCCTAAGGAAAAACAAGGCTTTTGTGGTACAGCTCTGCGTGACTGCACATGTGCCTATATGTTTATTGATTTATCTACTACTCTGATAACTTATAAATCAACTTGACAAATTTTAACCATATTTGACAAAAGAGTGGACACCTTTGATGTGCAAAATTTTAGCAGGGTTCATCAGAATTGGTGGTCAGGGAGAAGACATAAAACCTGTCAGTATTCCAGCTAAGGTTCACACTAACTGTGAGCTTCGCTTTTCATTGACATCAGAAACTTCACAGAAGGAAAGCTCTTATAAGTTATCTATATGCAAAAAATAATTAATTCATGCATTTATTTTTTGAAATGGTAGGAATTAAGATATTAATTATGAACATCAAGTAATGTCAGAAAGTAAAACTACAAGACAGTGACTCCTTAGTCATGATCCTTCCTCATAGACAGTTGTTTTGATTTGCTTTGTTAATCAAAGAATTGAAATCAAGAATGATCAAGGAATTTGGGGTGAATTCAATACACAGAGGCTGCATGGTAATTGTTTGCAGGGAATGTTCCTTCAACCATACAAATTACCAAATGATGTCCAAGAATTATTTAGGGAAGTGGAACAAGCTGGTAAATTTTCTACCAGATGAGCAGCCTAAAAGATCATATTCCACTGCCTACAGATATTTCCCAGCTCGTCTCAATTTCTGTAACAGACAAAGACACAACATCTTAAAATATTTTAAAGTATTTTAAACAATGTAATATTTATTTATCTTGATGGCAATTTACTTGCTTTGGACTGGGTTTGTTAGCTTTAATGAATAAGAACGAAACAGAATGGAAACACACACACAGGTGTTAGGAAATTGAGAAAAGTTTTTACATTCCTGCCACTATCATGACAATCCTTCATGGGAAGTGTGATTGAATTTCCTCTCCTCCTTTGAAGCCTGAGTTTGCTGATGGGAATAAGAAAACCTTCATGGATTATGACCAGACACACTCAGAATATAAACTCTGTGTGAATGGAGATGGGCTGTCCTCCTAAAAATAAAATATAAATCAGGAACTTCTGCACATTCTCCACAATTCTGTGAATCCAGTGTTGGGAATATGCTAGCTGAACGGTCTTAGTAATGCTGTTGAAATCACTGGGTAGTGATAGTTTAAAGCATTCCCAAAGGTGGTGTAAAGTGAGCCAGGATTGTGCAGAACTAATATTTGACTCAGCTTTATTATGTGATGTTTCAGACTTAGAGCTCTTGCTGGCATTTAATCAAGTTTATTGAACATTTTGGACCCAACAAAATTAAGCTGAAATTTTAAAGTCCTAAGAGATCTGATTCCATATAATTATCTGTATCAATATTGAAGAGTATAAAATATATATTAAGGTGTTTTGGGGTTATAACATCATAGTCTGCTTGGATAAGTTGAAGAGAAAGCTGACTTTTCTCTGCATTTTTTGATTTATTGTTAATTACTGTGGTGTTTTTGCTCTAATAAATTCTATTCACACTCAGAATTTTCAAATGGATGCCAATTTTCCATAATAATATATCAGAAAATGTGTAGAACTGCTGCATGGAGCAAAATGGTAAAACTATTTAGAAAAGATTTATTGTACTGCTCGTGGTGTAACATCTATGACTTAAGATCATTAGTATTATGCCTTCCTGGTCCCAGGTCTGATAATATGTGAGGGCAGATTTAGCAGTGGATATCTAACAACTAAGGATTATAAACTGCATAGATCATTTATGAAATGCTGCTTTGCATGAAAATAAAAAAAAAAAATAAAATAAAATAAAATAAATAAAGTACAATGCTGCAACCCATCATTTTTCATCCTGAAACTCTCTTGCCTATTCTCATATTTAAGCATTTACCATAATAGAGTTGCATAAACAGTCAAACACATGGAAATGCAAAAATAAATCCCAGCATGCAGAAGTCCATACTGAAACAATTCCTTAGCCTATTGATGGGGATGGAGAAAGAATTTTTAAGTAACATTTTCATGCTACAATGAACTCTCCCCCTGCCCCCCTTCCAAGGATAAAGAAATAATTACAATCACACAAAGAAGTTAAGAAAATAATGGTAATGATGTCATTGATAAAAGTCCTGATGCTCTTGCTTAGAAAAAAAATGACAACATAACTATTAAACTTAGAAAGAACGAGTGAAGTTAAATATTTTAGGATCAGTTTGAGAAAGAATTGATGGATTTTCTATGCAAGACACTTTGCACAGCTTTCTGGCCTTTGCAGGCATAAGGCTCAAATGAGACACACCCATACGCTGTTGCTCCACATTGCAGAGGGATGAGAAACATGTCAAGACGCTGGTGAATCTTCCTCACTTAATGTATTTCCTGTGCCTATTTTCCTTAATATTTTCACCATTTTCTGTGCCCCAGAAATTAATTTCTGACTCTTTTAAGCAATTACTTTTACTCCTTTCAAGCTGTGTCACCCCTGTCCAGTGTCCGCTTGTGGCCAGTCTCTGCCTCCTTAAAAACAGATGATAAATTGACAATAACCTTATACACACCCAGTCAAAGGAGAGCTTTATAAGTGCAGTCACATAAAGGACATGCCTTGATTCCTTTCATACTGTTATCAACAGCAAATCACCTATTTAGTTTAGTAAAAGCAGAGTTAAACCACTTATCAAACCCTTATTATAGGAGAACAAAATATTTAGCCAACATCATCTAGTACCAAGTGCTTGGTTTAACATGTTGGCTGAGCTGCAGGAAGTATACTAATGAAATTATTGTCATCTGGGAAACAGCCCACTCTCTGGAAGCTTGCCTGGATGATTTGATCTGAATCCAACATAACTTGGAATATTATTATTTTTTTTTAACTGAAAAATACAGTAATGCAAATATGTTCACTAACACTATCTTCATAGAAGCCTGCTGCTGTGCTAAGATATTCCAGGCTGTGCAAGAATTTTCCTTTTAAAGTCTCTTGAAAAAGTAACTATTTTTGGCCCTTTTACCTGAAATTATCATAGTAATGAAAGTTCCCATTTCTCAGTTGAGAGTTGAAGAGTAGCCTTTGAGCCCAGCAAGATTTAAGCCTTTCTATTATAGTGGGTTTTTCTTACCATATGTTTGGAATATCACAAAAAACAGAATCACCTTGGCAACATTATTTTTACTGCTCCAGTGAGATAATGGTTTTATGTAGCTGCTAACACTGGTCAGTCCCATAATTGCAGCAGAGACCTGATAAAAATGAAGCACATTTTTATAGCAGGCAGCAGCATCCTTACAGAGAACTAATCTTCATCTGCAGATCTAATTGTTTATGGTGTTCTCTTTAAGGGGATGCTTATCCAGATAATGCATTTTGAAACTTTGACAGAAACTGTGCAATAGAAATAACACGTTCCAAATCAAGACATGTGAAATGGAGGACAACACTATTCCTCTTCTGACATGGAATTTAGAAATCTAAATTCATGCACCAAAATCCCTGCCCAGCTCCTTCGTGACATGCTACATTTTAATAACTTTCGTAGCTGTCTTAATGCTGTGTATACCCAGACTTATGAGATAACAAACACCTGGAACCACCTCAGATGCATAAATTTGGTCCTATGGGTGGATGAGCACTCTGCTTCACAGCCCCTGAATCCTGAATTCAGGGTAATTGTCTGCTCTTCTGAGTACATCTAAAGAAGGAATAAACGTTTTATGTGCTTAAGTACAAAAGAATACAAGAAGCTAAAACAAGGTGTTTAACTCAGAGCTAAATCATTAAATAAGTGAGATCTCATACACTCCTCTTGAATACAGCTTTCTGCTGACTAGTTCAATTATTTATCAGTGCTGGCCTTTCAATCCCATTGCTCAGCTTCCAGCACTGCTTACATTTTGATTAAAGGATTTAGAAACCCACTTTGGGCACCTGATTTGTCAGACTGGGAGTAAAAGCTTCTCACATGAGGTCTGGTTTGCTCTTCAGCCTGCGTGTGTTTATGCTTGGGAGAAGAGAGATCTGATGTGTGGTGTTTGTGGATGTGGGTGCATGTCAGTGTTTTTTTATAAGTTATTCACCTCCACCAGCTCATAGGACTGGTAGAAAATATGAGCCCACACATGCATATTTATTTATTTATTTATTTGGAACCATCATGTATTAGATATTGTGAAAAAAAAGAGACTTGAAGCAGATTTTTCTCTAAAAATATATATTTTTTATTCATAATAGCATGAAAATATTTAATAAAATCATATCAAATATAGATTTAAAATTTAAATCCAAAGCCCATGTTGTAATATAGGTTCTCATATTCTTTAACAATACTACAGATGTCATCAAGTAATGTAGAAACATAATGTCATATAAAAAACAAACAAACAAACAAACAAACAAACAAAAACAAAACAAAACAAACAACAACAACAAAAAACAAACCACCACAAAAAAAAAACAAATGTACAAACCTGTTATCTGGTGTAAGTAGGAGTCTCCTACAGACATTTTCAAGAAAGAGCCAAAAATGTTTCTATTATTCACAGAAATGGACCCGTCTTTCTGCAAATTGCAAAAGTTCCTGTAAATTTTGTTATCATTCTCACTGTAGCTGACTACACCCATCCTGTTGTAGGTTTCTCCAAATAGAATGATAGAATGATAGAACGGTAGAGGTTGGAAGGGGCCTCTGGAGATCATCGAGTCCAACCC
>JANHFX010014608.1:0-11366 GCA_027560015.1 Chloroceryle amazona
TCACAAGAAGTGGGGGGGGGAAGACTGCGGCAGTGTGCTGGGGGTTTTCGTTTTCTTTTTTTTTTTTACTAGGGTGTTGGGTATTGGTTTGGGGGGGGTGGGGAAGGGGTTTGGTTTTCTTACTCATCCTTAAGGTTTACACAACCCTAAGAAGTTCACAGCCTTGGTTGTGCTGGAAACAGGAAAACTGCGCGTGCTTACTGACGACCAGCATAATGTAGCTAGACACAGGCACAAATAGACACACACCTCCCCCACCTCCATGCCTATTGCAACACAAGTTTTGTGCTAATATATTTTCTTTTTAAAGGTAAAGGTGGGATAAGTGGCCAGGGGCAGAGAGAGTGGTGGAGTCAAAGGTGCAAACCAGGCACCTTCCCCAGATGCAGACGGGTCACCTGCCTATCCTGCCACTTTGAAGCAAAAGCTCGCCTCCTTTCTAGAGGCAAACCAAATCTATCCAAATATGCATGTAAAAGCAACTGCCCCCCGCTCACAAAGCAGCTCATGCTGCATATCCCAGGGCTCTGAGGACATGTGGCTTATTATTTTTTCATTTCTGGCCTTGGTGCTTTCCAGCACAACCAAAGCACATGGCCAATAAACTGCAGCCCTTGTCATATGTGTTGTTAGAGACCACCTCAAAAAGAAGAAAACACTAGAGTAGAAACCTCAGCAAAGGTAAAGCCTACTGTGAGCTTCATTACATGGCAGCTTGGCTTTCTAGTTATGTTTTTTGCTCGTGTTGGTTTTTGCTGCTTGTTTTCCGCACGGTCTCTCCCCAGGATCCACATTTCCTCCCCCCACACCTCCTCCTGATGTAACTTACTGCACAGCTTCTGAACAGAGACCTGGTTGGTCAACGCTGAATCTCGGTGTTACACCTCAAGGGACTTCCTAGGCTTGTCAGTCTTTTAGTGTCAAAGTAATAAACGCAACGGATTTTTCAGAATACACAGATGTCCTCTGCTTCATTTCTGTGGTTTTACAGTGACAAACTGCAAAGCCAGGGAGCTCTGGGGTTTGGCTATAGCGACAGAGGAGGCACATCCAGCAGGGGGGTCTGAAGTGCTGAGGAAGGGGCAGAAGCTCACAAGGAGCCTTCTTGCCACAGGGCCACGCCGCAGTGGGATGCAGAGCACAATGGGCTGCTCATCAGTGACCCTGCCCATCTCCCATGCCTCCCTGCTTCTTGTCTCCTCACCTTCCAAGTTTGTGTTGCCCAAAAACCTCAGCATCCCTCTTCTGGCCCACAGAAGAGGCCATTTGGTCACCCTGGAAAGCCTGTGCCCGCAAGGTCACATAACAAGCAATGACATCATGCATGCAATGAAATTTATTGCAGTTGGTTTTTATTTATAAAAAAAAAATAAAATAAAATCCCGAAGTTGAAATACAGAAAAAAAAGTCTCACAACATAATAATAAAACATCTTTATTCCCTCTTAAATATCTCTAAGACTATAAGCCTATAATTCCAGTTAAATCTCACTTAATTGAATGGTCTTTATAGGCTTCCCTCAATGGAGAATGAACACTGAATACTGGCTTCGACACAACATCGGGGAAAACAGTAGGGGAATAAATCACAAACTTTGGGTACCTCGGGAAACATTGCAGAACCTGGCGAGGACACAACCAGCAGAAGGTGTGTGCTTGCACAGGGGAGAGGGACTGGGACCAGGGGCTGCACGTCCCCTCCCTCCCACCGGCTCACGGCCAGAGGACAAGGTGACTGCACACAGCACGAGAGCCTGGGCTTCACGCCATGCAGCCCCAGGAGTGGGGATAAAGCATGAGAACAGTGGAGGAAATGAGAGATGTGGCAGGAGGGGGGGTCTGGGTGCAGTGCTGCACCTCTTGGCTACAGCTCCTGGCTCAGCCCGTGGGTGACACGAGCCATGGTCACCCTCTGGCTTCTAGGTGTATTGAAATGAAGTGAAAAAAGACAGGATCTTCCCCAAAGGTGGGTAACTTCTTATTCAGCCAGCTATCCCCTAAGCTGATGAAGTCCTGATGCAAACAAAGGGCTAAGACCAGCTAATGGGGTGAGAGGAGACCCTGAGGGCCACGTCTGCTGGTCCAGCTGAACAGTTCAAGAAGACCTGACAGCTGGAGAAGAGTCTCACAACCCCCCTGAATTAACACAGTGCCCTGTGCTCTAGGGTTTGCTCCCCATCTTGATGTTTGTGCTGCTGATTCACGACAGCACAGCTGCCCTGCAAGGCCAGGTCTCAGGCAGAGGGTGCAAGGTGTTGCTCCCCATCCAGCCTGGCACATGCTGCCTTCTCCCCAAGGGACGAGAAAAAGCCAAGCCCAGCTGAAAAACATCTCCTCAGAAACAAACATGAGGGAGAAAACGTGGAGTAGATCCAGTGAAAAATGTGCTTTACCTTTGGTACCTTTGTCATGTAACAGGAAAAAAAAGGGTGAGCGGTACCCTCCCAGCTTCCCCATCTCACCCTCCCCGTGTTAACTGTTGCATATAATTCACTCCAAAATACTTAAAGGACAAACTGAGGTGGAAACCTCCTTTTGCAAGCCAGGCGAGGTGATGAGATACATTCCATGACACCTCCTGCTAGCAGCAAACAAACCCAAATGATCTTTCCAGGCACTTCCCTGACCAACATATGTGACTTTCCAGCACTTGTCTGTATTTTTCACTTATTTTTCTCTTGGTTTTACCTTGTCTCCCTTGCTGCTTTAATCATGTCCTGCTGCTGCTGGCCTCCCCCTTGTTAGGGGATGCAGCGTTAGAAGGAGGTAGTGCTGAGTGAGCGCTGCTCTTGAACTTCACACGAATCTTGCCCCAGCTGGTCTCAGGTAGGCTGGGGTGTCCCTCCTGGCCCCTGACTAGTCCAGGGCAGAAGCAAAGTGCAGCATCATGTCAACGTACTCTAGCAAAACCCTGCATAAGCTGCAGGAAAATTAAGGACTTCTCCAAGCCTGCCCGCTTACCTTTTGGGAATGAGGTACTCAGGCCATGAGCACATCACTCTGCCAGCTGCTGCAAAGGGCATCGTGCCCTGAGGACAGCAGGTACCAGCAACAGGCTACCCTCTTGCAGCGTGCGGTGTTGGTGCTGTAGGACACCTGCACGTTGGCTCAGTGCTGGTGCCACAGCCAGGCCAACGTCTTCAAAAGCGGGTCTGGGATTGGAAACCCATCTGCCAGAAGAGGTCAGAAGTGGCATCCTCCAGTGCCTTGGCTGCAGAGCACCTCGTCTGAAAACTAGGACTCTGGGTAGGGACCTCCAAAGTGGGGGTGAATCCCCATTCAGTTGGGGAGACTGTGGCTGGCATGAGGGTACTCATGCTGTAGGGAGGGACGGGCACTGGGACATGAGCCAAAGGAACTGCAGTCGCAACTGGACGCGAACCGCAGCGTTCGCTCTGGGCGGGGTGACTCCGTAGCATGTAATACTTGCAGGAGGTGAGGGGTGGCTATCGCAGCAAGGAGTTGCTCTCAGTTCACAAGGTGCTGACAGACATGGGGAAGACCACAGCACAGAAATCCATCCATGGACAGCCACTATCCACAGTCTCTGGGGGCTGCCAAGAGCACCTAGATATGGGGCTCACCAATAGCTGCGTTCCTCTTCTCAAACTTCATTTTCAGCTCAGACACAAGGGCATTGTGGGCACTTCCATGACCTCTCTTCTTCATCTGCTTGTTTATAAACTTGGGAGTGAGGGAGCCGGACACGGTTGGCACCTGCCATGCTGGGGCATCCCCCCTGGGAGCCAGGGCTGGGGGTGGCGGGGGTAAGGGGACAGTCGGTGGCACAGGGGCAACCTGTATGTTGTTGTTGCTGTTCTCATTGTGCAGGGTCTTGGCATCATCCTCAACGACAAACTTCTCCGCAGCATTGCTGGGTCTCTTGAACTTCAGCCACTCCATCCTGACCGTCCGGGGCTGTGGAGCCTGTCTCTTTTTTATGATCCTTCTTACCGGCATGATTTTGTTGGACCGCTTGTTGCGCCAGAACATGGCAGTAGAGATCATGATAGTTATCAGCACCATTATGCCCATGACACCAGCTAGCACTCCTAAGGCTTTCATGGGGTTATCTTTAGTTTGCATCAAAAAGGCGGCCATAGGCCCTTTGTGAAGAGTCTGTAAAAGAGTACAAAGAAAACACGTGACTTACTCTATGGGACAGACAGTGACCCAGAAATTTCATTTGTCCGAAATATGTAACAAACAGGGCTGACTAATGGAAGTTGTCTCTAAAAAGAGTGAGATTCAAAGAGCCAGTCCACGTTTGGAGAATTTAGGTGGAGCAGGAGACTGGGCAAGCATGACAGTACTGGGAGATGGACGACTGTCGAATACGAAAGCTTACAGGATTATTACAGCCAAATTGGGACGGATTGGTGCCACCATAGCGTTTGTTTCACTTGCACAATAACCGAGCAAGAAAAGATTTGGCTCCTGCATTTTGCTGTACTACATTTCAGAGTTAATTTCCTAGGAATAATAGCGTTAAACCCAAACAGAAATTTAGGAGTGGAAAACGATCTTTCAAAACCAGTTGCGGGTGATGCGGTTTATAGGACTATTACTGAGCGTGGCATCGAAAAGATTCGGAGAGAATTTCACTTTATAAAATGACAGGGTACAAGTGAGTAGCAGGTCTGTGCTGCGTTCCGTTTTCAAGTACTCTTTTACAGACGAAACAAAACTCTTTGAGGTAGGGGAGATGAGTGGAGCTAAAGAGCTTTGTTTTTTAGAAATAAAAGAAGTAAGCAGTGACGTAAGCTACATATGGCATATTAAGGACAAATGAATGGCCAGTTCACTTTGCAGCTTAGCACATTGTACGTCTTGGAGGTCCCCGTATAATTTTGCGGATTTTGCCCTGCGGGTGGAGCTTGGATCTTTTCACACTTTTCCAGTACATGATGGTGGAGATCACCATTGTTACAGAAATGGTGGAAAGGACGCCACTCATGCAAATTCCAAATATTGTCCATGGACGTTTCTTGAGGCCTAAAATATAGGATTTTACCCTGGACTTGATCTGGAAATATCAAAAATAAGAGAAATGGTCAACCCTCATTTGAAGAGGCCAGTACCTAATATAAATACAGAAGGGACTAGAGTGAAATGTGTACAGGACAGAGAGCACAGAAGCTAAAGGGAGCTAAGAGTTGAGAGAGGCACAGGCAAGGAGACAGCTGCAATGCCATTGAACTCAATCCAGAATCACTAGAAGAAGTTAGGAAACACCTATAAATGGGGAATAAAGGGTAGCAGTGCAGCATGTAGATCCCCCTTATTCATGATAGTCCATCCTTGGACCATTATTTCCAAGAGAATGTCATAATGAATACAAGCTCCTGCAATGGCACTGTCTTGGTTTCCCTGGGACAGAATCGTGAGCCAGCCGTGGTCTGCAGGCCATTGGCAGTGTGGAGTCAGCCAGGGAGGCTCACTCGAGCTGGCTGCAGGTGGATCCCAGACCATAAATGTCTCACGCTCTACAAAGGGGGAAGGTTGCTCAAGATGGAAGGCCTTCTGCTTGGGGTCCTCCTCTTCCCTCTCCCGAGGACTGCTTTCCCCTTTATTGGGACCACTGGAGATTTGCTGGGCTGACTATAGCTTTGTATACTTTAGAGTGGCACTGGTATTAGTTTGGCTGGGCCATTAAATCCGTTTTCATTTCAAGCCATGGATCTTCTCTCCTTTCCCCACTTCCCCTTCTCTGCTGGGGAGGGGTCACCAGGTGACAGAGCAACTGCTGTACTTTAGCTCCGGATATGAGCTAAACGTAGACAGGTATTTGTACAGACAGTAGTGCTGTGCAAGGCCAGGAGACCCTTCAGAAACGGCACATTCACAAGCAAGCTTGTTGGTCATAAAGCTATGTGTGACTCTGGAGAGACAGGCCTACCCACCGTGCCCCACTCGCTGGCCTTGACTTCAGGAGGGAATCATCACCCAAACTTCACCTGTCTAGTAACAGGTTAACTGCAGGACAGTGAGTATGCAGAAAGCCTCGTGATTATAGCTTGGACTTGGACCTCTGACTTTTAGACAATAAAGCGAGATCAGATGGATTTCCCTGAATGACTCTAAGCTCATCTCTTTACCCTCTCCAGGCTCTGGATACACAAAGGATGCTTCAGGGAACCTCTTGTCATGTATTACACAGGAAGACTATTTATTTTTAAATCACAACCCTAGACTGAGGGAATGTAAATTCATTAGGAAACACCCCACTGTCTTCACTTCAATTCTGTATTTTCACAACCTACCTCAAACACATTATCCAAGCCCACTCTCCCCTTACCCTGCATGTTCCCTATTGCCAAAGAGAAATGGGCAAAGAAATGCTGTGGAAACTCACAGACCATGTTACCTTAAAGGTAGTGACCGATTTTCATACTTTTGCTGTGCAAAGAGTTTTTCCATTATTTAATTAGGAATGTACCTGCTCTAGAAACCAAAAGCAGAGTAGCCCATGCCTTTGGTGGAGCTTGGATTCACATCAGCCTTACTGTTCTGCATTAGATGGGACCTGTTTCAGAGCTCCCAGTTAAGAAAAGGTTATTAATACCAAAACTAAACCGATTAATAGTTATCTGGTTCAGCCTATATTCTTGCTACTGTGCCTGTACAAAGCTTTGCCTAGAATCAGCCTTGGGCAGCAAGTCTTCTGTAATGTCTGCATAAAAAACATAAGGCATTTTGTAAACACACAGTGTGAAAATTTCTGTTTGTCACAGTCATGACACTCCCAGGAAAAACAGGAGGAATAACTTGCAAACCAAGGCTGGAATGTTATCATCTTAGCCAGCCTGCAGAGAGGCTTATGGTAAGTGCATTTGTTACCAAAAAGCTTTGCAATCTTGTCTGCAGCCCAGTCACACACAGAAAAGGTCTGAGAAAGGTCTGAGCACCTTCTGACACTGAAAGTCTGGGAGCACGAGGACACCTAAGTTTAAGCAGGTTGGCCCTGAGCGCTGCGTTGAACATTCAAAACACCTTCCAGTCCTTGTATCAATTACCGGCAGCGCTTCAGAACTGGGTCAACGAATAGTGTCACTCTGTTTAGCTGTTGCTTTCCCTAAGAGGCATGCTGCATTTTGAAGGGTACTCATTCTTCTTGTACATATAAGACAAAAGCAGATATGCAATGAAATAAATCTGGTATGGAAAGCACTGTCATAGCTGAAACCTAGAAGAAACACTCTCTTTCTTAACAGCCACCAAAGGAGTTAAAAAGCCACTGCTCACAAAAGATAATGCTCTGCTGTTTGGTTTTGGTTTTGGTTTTTTTTTGCTGTGACTTCACAGTTATAATGAGCACTGGCCCAGAGAAGGGCTGGGACAATTAGAGGGTTACAGAACTGTGACTGAAGTTGACTGTTTGTACTGCCTTTGTGAAAGGACTTCTCCAATCCTGGAAGGAGAATGATTAAAAAGATTAAAGCAACTGTTTGGCTTAAAAGATGTCATCATCTATTTTTTATTTAACAGGCATGTATGATCCCTTGCAGAACCCTCGTGACTCTCTGTCCCCTGCAGAGATGCTCCTCAGTCCAAGTCACAAGGGGTGCTATGTGTCCAGCAGTCACTGGGACTTGCCAGCTTTTGAGGGGCTGCAACACTGACTCCTCAGTGCAGTCATGAAGAGGCAGAGGGATCCCCTCATGCCTCTGAAGTAGGTTTTGTAAGACCCAGCGGTGTGCAGTTTAAGTGTAGATGATTTCAGTCTGTGTACCTGAAGGGTACTGCAGAAGACCCCCCTCTGGGTCTTATTGTTGCCATCCTTCCCCCACTGAGGCTTCCTCCTCAAAAAGCTGAGTTTTCCAAAGACGTGCCCTTTGCTACTGAAATGGGGACTGACTTGTTTTGGTTTTCTCATTCATGCCACAACAGTTTGCAGTGTGCAGCTGCACCTGGCAGCTTCTCAAGAGCATAACGCATGGGTTGCCAGCAGCAGAACGAGTGGGCAATATATGTAGAAGTTGGATCCAACAGGAGTGCGTGGTTGAGCTGTTCAACCACGAGACCAGCAAAGGCTCACCAGCTATATTTAGAAGTCTAAGTAAGCAGGAGAAGCTGTTAAGAGCCCAGGCTATCAGAGATTATAGACAACTCAGGCTGTGTTAACTTAAGCAAGTGGATCTGTACCACAAACCGGCTGATTCTGAGGAGCCCACTTCCATGTATTCAGTGTTCTTGGGGTTTTGCTTCAGTTTGCTCTAGCCTGCTTGCAGGGACAGACTGCCTGCTAGTGCCAAAGCACACTAAGTCTGCTACCCAAACACATTTTCATCTGAAAGAAGTCCACTGTGCGCTTAGAGCTACCTGACACAGTATGTCAGGATGATCAGATTTGCTTCAGCAGTAACTCCTGATCCAAGGCAGAACACAAGCTGCCCCCTCCAGTGCTTGTCCCACAGAGCAGTGCCATCACCATATATGAAGGCTGTATTTACATCACTTTGCAATACAAACACCAGCATGGGGCAAGACTTCTCCAATCAAACCAACCCTCTCTGAGCAGGTTTTATTTTTGAGGTCTGCGTAGCTGAGTAAAGAAGAGGCTAACTGCTCTGCAAATATGGCAAAGGATGTTTAGTGCCATCAGCAACCCCAGTTCCCGTGGCTGCAGAGTCAGTAGGAGAGGAGAAGATAGTCACATCAGATCACAGAAGGTATTGTTGAATCTTTTAATTGGGAGCATCTAAAACTGAGACTTACCAGCTATATTTAGAAGTCTAAGTGCATGGCAAAAGCTATTAAGAACCACAGATTATGCTGTCTAAATGTGGATTTAAGCCTCAGTCCATGAAGGGGTGTAAATAAACACCCCTGTATATTTGCAGACTCTCAGTGCAGTCGTGAAGAGGCAGAGGGATCCACCCATCAGGCCAGTCTTCAGCATCAGGAGTGAGAATCAGCTTTCTGTGAAAATCTCAGGCAGCAGGAATAGATTTTTAAGTGAGACATAAGGGTGAAAAAAGAGTGGCTTATTTTGAAATGATAGATTTAACAGACACCTCTCAATGCCAATTTCCACCAAACCAGACTCGGTTAAATTAAAAGGCCTCTGGAATTTTTTATCACTGTATTATTCCAAGAGCAAAAGGCCCTTTGGACGTGCTATACCACCAAACTTAGCCACAAGGCATCTATCCTTGAAGGGCACAGCCTCGTGCTAATTGCAATGGTAAATGTTAATCAGAAAATATGCCTGTTTAATTATTTAGTGTGATTAACGCTGCATGAAGCCTCTAGAGGATGCATTCAAAAATACCTTCCTTACCCAAACTCAGTAATACATAAACACCCAGCAAACAGCTACCTACAGAGCACAGAGGGGTGAAATGTGCATTTGGAACAGCCTCGGGGAGAGAGCATGTATGGCCACGTCCCTGGACCAAGAGACAGTTTTGATTCTCAAAGTCTTAGCAGTGACTGTGGTGTCTCTGGGACACAGGGAGGGACCAAGGGCTCCCAATTGTGTACAAAAAGTATCACACAAACGTGCCTGTTAAGGAGCACCAGTGGCATAAAAAGAGATGGAATGAAAACTGGGAAAGGTTGTAACAGATAAAGGAGCAGTGGCTGCATTTTGACCAAACAACCTCCTACAGCTGCTGGCTGTAGGAAGAGATTTGCATCTTTGCCCAGTATGTGTGTGGTCCAGAGACTGTCAGGCTAATGATGTGTTTTCCATCTACTGCAAAGCCCATTTTCTCCCTGCTGGTACCTCTTTGGTTGACATAAAGGTTGGAGTAACAGGAAACTCTCAACCTGCATGTGCCATCTTTTAGCGTCCTCTTGTTTTCCTTACTAATTATACTGCAATTATTAAACTCATACCCAAAATTCTGTATACTTTATAGCATTTCTAGAAAGCTTTCTTCTCCTGAATGAAAACAAAAGACCAGGAATTTAGCAGTTAGGATTTACCTTTACTCTCAGGAGTCTGTAGTCCTTAATCTGCATCTATCTCCAACAATCAGATGCAAGAAACTCACGTCCCAAACACATTATGCTCCTACCCTTGCAATTTCTCTGATCAAAATGTCTATTTGCGACTGTGGAATCCAGCTTCGCCACAAGGCTCTGCAAACCCTCTACAAAACAGAGCTAGTAAGAAAGGAGAAGCAGTGGCTGTCAACTTCTTTTTGCTGTTGATTTCAACTCCTGAAGCATTTTAAAAGTAGTCTCAGAAGTGGAGCAAGCAGTGATTACTCTCGGGTGCCTCTCAGGGATCATCTCTCATAAGGATTTTTCTAAAACATTTGCTTACCTCCTCTGTGATATCAATCTTCAGAACTGCTGTGGTACTGAAGGATGGGGAGCCTCTGTCTTTAGCCTGCACCACCACTGACCATATGCAGTCTTTGTTCTTTGTGATGTTGTGGATGATGTCCAGGGAACGGATGTAGGATTTCAGCTTGATTTCCCCAGTGCTTTGGTCTATATCAAACACATTGGCCGGGTCCGCTTGCATGATGGAATAATCCACAATGTTGTTGGGTTCTTCTGCATCTTGATCTATAGCCTGGCAGGGGAAGAATAAAGAACAAAGATGTTATTGTTTGTATCTTTGCCTGAAGACACAACTCTAATAGAAGTTTCTGAGCATTCACTTCCAATAACATCCATGCTGTGAGATGACTGGGCTGTTTTTCTTTCATCTTGGAAACAATTTCCCCTTTTCTGGTATCAGCTATGCTACATTTTCTAGTGAAAACCACCAGGTTCTCTTTGTATAAGCAATTTCTAGTTCAGATTAAATAAAATCAGAGGAAAACCCATGACCTATCTGTGGAATGCAAATGGTCCAGCTGCTGGGGTGTTCCTCACACTCTATGGAGGACAAATGTGAAGTGATACAGAACAATGGCATTAGCTTCACACTATGACCTATAGCTGCTTAATTCTGGGGCTGTGGTATTTATTCTACTAACATTAGGTGGTGTGTCATCAGGCATTCAAATAAGTGTAACACAGGACATTTTGTGCCATTTGCCTGGGAATTGTTGTTGCCTTTTTTCTTTTTGACCTCCTATTCCACGCTGGATCAACGAATACAGCTCTGCAAAAGGAAGGGAAAGAAGCTGAGTGGTTGAACACAAAGGTGTGGCAAGAAAATTAAGTATTCAAAAACCCCTGTGCTTTTCAGTCATTCAGCTTCTTTGGCCTTCTTAATATCACTGTACAACCCAGTATCCTCCACCATCTGATGTATCAGAACTTTATCTTTTGCCTGTAGAATTTATTTCTTCTTCTCAGCAGTCTGTAAATACTATCGCTTCACGCTTTAGTTCATTTGCTACGTACAAATGGATGTGCAAAATAAAGCCCCAAGGAAAAGCCAACTTTCAGCCATTCATC
>JANHFX010014608.1:14843-26699 GCA_027560015.1 Chloroceryle amazona
CCTTACCCATTTGCACATCTGGAGCTTCTGCCAGAGTTTCCATCCTGAGTACCCGGAGCACTGCAGTTTGTCAAGCATATTGGTGAATCAGGGTCAGGTGCTGAGCTGACAGCACACGACAGTCAATTTGGGGTGGATCTCTCAGCTACACTGTCCTGTGAGCCTTAGCTCAGAATTTGTTGCTTTTGGAAACTTTTTTTTAGATTTTTTTATTATTTTCTGTCCACCACCACGGATTTTATTCCTCTTGCAGCAAAGACAGAGGTGTTTTGGAGTCTCTGTTTTGCACAGCTTTCCTATTGAGTTTCCTCTAATAACCTTTTCTATATTGTTTATGTTCCAGTTCTTTCATTCTCCCACCCCTAAAATTTTCCTTCAGCACTTTATTATTCTGATTATTTAATTTTCTTTTTCACTTGCAGCCAGCCTGTGCTGGAGATGTCTGCCAACCTGCCTTCATCGTCCTTACCTGGCAGGTCTCTGCAAGGTGACCTGCATCAGCCACCGAGCCCTGCATGGCGAGGATCTCACTTGGCTTTGGAACATGAGATCTGCTTCCAGTCCTAGCAGCTGCATTAAAGACATACAGCTCACACCAATGGCTGGAAATGTTTCTCCAGCACTTAGGGCCCGGGTAATACTTTGACCTTTCTATGAAAACATGAGATACTGGAAAATTTATAGGCATATTAGTCCCACTGTGTGAAGATGCTTACATAGGGATCTTCCCTCCCCATCCAGCTCCAGGCATTTTAATGTTATATTCTCGCCTTCATTAACTGTCTAATTATGCATTTTGCAGCCAGATTCCTCCCAGGAGGAGGAGACTAATACCTACTAAGCAACCATCTTGTTTGCTTCTTGCTTATACTTAAGCAAGCAAATCCAGTAAATCCTATTCCGCTCAGTCATAACTGAATCTTCCTGCTGGACACTGATGTGATTGGGGCTTTCTTAATATTCACAGACCATGTGATTTGTCTTAAAATCAGTTGGCCTTTAATTAAAAGACCAAAGGAAATTTATTGTTCTGAAAAATGTTTGCCTGGTTGGTTTGATTGGGTTTTATTTATGGTCTATTCTGGGAAGGAACTGGAGTTCAGTCTCAAAGCTGAATGGTGAGCATTCTTACTTCCCTCTGACCACTATTTTGAAGGTATTTGACCTGTCTCCACAGACACCTAGAAAAGAGAGCGTTTCTGAAGGGATGAATGAAACTTACTGTAACAGAAACTACATTTGAGCCCCCCGGGGAGTTCTCAGGGATCCTGGCAATGTAGTAGTCAGAGGAGAACTTTGGGACGTTGTCGTTGGTATCCAGCAAGTGTATTACTACGTCAGCTGTCGAGCTGAATTTCTCCGGTGTGTTCACCTCTATTGCAAGAAGCTAAGAAGAGAAAAATGGTAAATTACTACAAAGCATGCAAAGCATCTTCCTTCCACTACCCATGGCACATTCATGTATTTCAGCCTGGTTGGACTAGACGGCTCAAAATCCAGGAAGATGATGAGCTAGGACAGTGTGAAGTCTGGGCTTGTTTGTGCATGGACAATCAAGCTGTGGAAAGAGGACTTCAAACCTGTGTATGCATAGACAAATGTGATTGGTCATAAAAAACCAACACAGCTTGAAGAGCCGTAACAGAATCAAGCAAACACACAACGCTGGGTAGCTGCTAGAACTTAGGGAAACATAAGCACTGAATAATTTTGAATAATCACTAACTTGAATCATGATCCTTTGCACAGGAAGCACAAGTTCTTCATCAGGAAAGAAGTTAGGGCAATAAACTGCACCAGAGTAAAGAGATGAGACAACCAGTGCTCTGAGATGTTTGGAAGCAGCAATACCCCCCATGCAGGATGATCAGGGATCCGGCATGTAGAGCAGAACCTCATATCACAAAGTTTGTGAGTCCTTCCACCTGCTTCTTGGGACTCTACAGAAGTGGCCAGATGCTGACTGGGACTTTATCAGATGCCCACCAGGACTTCTGAATTGCCTCACTGTCTCTAAGGAGAAGCAGAGAGGAGAAGCCAGCAGCATGGACGTTCTGGCCGGGTGGCTGTCAGCAGAGTGTGCACTGAAGAGCACTAGTGGATGCTGGTGCATGTCTATCTCATCCCTCAGCTGGCTGGCTGGGTTAGCAAGCTTGTTTCTCACATTGCCCCTTAACTCACAGCCAATTAATGCATGGAAGAGCAATCACCACAGAGAAGGAAGAGGGTAACCCAGGGGTCTGGTATGGGGCAGTTCTCCATAGGCAGATCTCAGATCCCCACTTGGGAAAAGACCTGGGCAACCATTTGGTGAGTCACCTTCAAAGCCCCAGATGAGGACTTTTCCACAGGACTTCAGCTACTGCTCACCAAATGTTTTCTCTCTTATAGCCAGTCTAACACAAAATAGCAGCCGTGTTTCTACCGTGTCTCTGTTTGCACCTAAGTAGGTTGGGAAATGTCAGCAGGAAGGCTGAGCTGGTAGAGTAAGCCTATTTCTTGTGCCAGAGCAAAAACAAAAAGAGCAGTTTTGGCAACAGGTACTGAGACACTGAGCCCTTCACAGCATCTGGTCCCTGGTGGGTGGCTGCATCACACAGAATCATCACTAGGACATCAGTCTTGGGCTCTGCGAGGATGGAATCCAAATGGCTAACGCAATGACCAATGGCCAACCATTTGGCTTTCATGCTTGGGCAGTGACCTCGTTCACACAAAGCAGGAGAGCTCTAGAAATCTACTGAGGAGAGTGGACTGCTAATAGACTCGTGAGCAGAATAACTGAGATAGAAGAGGCTCAACTGAAAAACCGGGCTGTGTGGGTTTTAATTCCCAGTAGACATATGTCCCAGAAGTTCCTTCAAAGACAGTGAATGTCTAAGGGAGCTTTTGGGGTTTGGGAGGGCTGGATGGTGCTACAGCAAAAGGAATTTTTGAATGGACAGTCACACAGACACCAGTAAAAACCCGCTTGTGAGCAATCTCAGCTCCTGAGGAAGCGCAGAGAGAAAATCTTCTTGCTTATTGTGCATGTGGAGCTATAACTAAATTATAATATTTGCAGGGAAATAATCTTTGCTGCTGGAATCAGCCCAGCTTAGAATACCTCACGAGAGCTTAGTATTTTTATTCTGTTTTCTACATTCATTTTTTTATCCCTCTCCTTTTAGCAGCCATGGTCCAGCTATGTCAACATGCTGACAACATCTTCCTTCGGGGAGGGATTTTTGTAAGCTTACTTGCCTGCAGTGTCTAATGCAGAGCTGTATTGTTTGTTTTATGCAGAGAGGGGGGAAAAAAACCACAGCATAAAACTATTACTTCAGAGGACTATGTATCATCAACTAATACAAGTGCCAGAACAGCAAACTGAGAAGTAATCGTAAAAGCGGCAGGCGAACGTTTAAAATAAGAGTTTGATTTTGGCAGCTGAAGGCAATCGCAGCCTCATCCAGTCCTGTTCTGTGGGAGATGGGAGCATCTGCAGAATATGAAGGGTAGGTCCAGGTTCCTGTTAAGACAGGATTTACTCTAAGCTGAAGGAGGTGGAGGTTTGGTCCCCAAAGCAAGACAGCCCGTGACAAGTGGGGCAGTAATATCTGGTCCCTGTGGGATAGGGACTTGTGATCTGAGATGCCAGGCTGGAGGGCTATGGATTAGCATAGCTGCCATGCCTTGAGAAACCCACTCCAGCTCTTGGACAACTGAAAATTAATTTGGCTCTGACTACCAAATACATTTAAGAGCCAGCCCTAAATAGTAAAGAGATTTTTTTTCTAATACCTTTTGCTTCAGGTAGTTTTTCAGTCAAATTAGCTTTAACTTCTCTCTGGCATTTCACTGTTCAATAACAAACAGAGGAGAAGGATCACTGCTTACAGGACAAAAAAAAAGACCCTGAAAATAGCATCTCACAGCTGTTCTGGGATAAATGTTGAATAGAAATAAGAATATATTTAATCCAACATTCTAAGCAGAAGGGCTACATTGACACCTAAAACTGTGCACGAGGCCATCTGAACTTCTCAGGGAAATGGAGATGGCAATGAGGTCTTCATAAAGTATTTGCTGTCACACATTACTACCGTATCACCCAGCTGCACCTTCTGCATTTGGAATCTAGACAAAGGCTCTGCATTTATAGCAAGGCCTTATGGTCCAGTTGTAACAATTTCATCCCAAAAAAATGAAAACAAAAGAAAAGAAGTGAATAACTGCTTAAACTAAAAATGGATATATCCCTTTTCCTGGTAAGTAATTCTTTTGGAGTTCATGGCAATCACATTAACTACTTTGATTTCTATTAGTATTCAGGAGGAGGCCATGTGTAACTTCTTCACTGGACTTTTGGTAGTTTAACCTGAATAAACGTGTGCTTGTTATAATTAGTTTGGTAGCACTTTACAGCTCTTTCAGAATCTTCTCTTTGAATACGGTAATGATGCCTCAGATTTTGTAGCATCTCCTGTGAAGCTCAGAATGACTAAGGCATCTTACAGGAGGAGATATGAAGCATACTGCAGTGAAACTTTCTAAAGACACAGACCAATGGTGAGAACAAAATCCAGAGAGTTGGCTTGTGGACTGTGCCAAAAATGCCACTTTTAGAAAATCAAAATTAGCCTATGTTAATACTCAGCTAGATAGCTTGGGCATTTTTTATTTATTTATTTTTTAAATAAACAGTTACAGAGATTGTCTATGCTATTCTTTGCTGTCAGAGCTGAACCATCTATACTCATGTTCTGAGGCAGCTGACACAAAACCAGACTACTTCATTATCTACTTGATGAGCCAATGAATCCGTCAGGGACGGTGATAATGAAAGGTTCCAGCTTTTGGATGAAAGCTGCTTCTTGTATGGCTGGCTTAGAGTAGGGGTGAGATAGCCTCAGGTCAGTCTGCAAAAGGCCATGCAGATAGCTACACTCTGAAAAAGACAGTGAGCAATTTGGGGAAATTACCCTCCAGTCAGCTGGGGTCTTCAGTCTGCCAACATTCAAAAGCATGATCATGAACCAAATTACTTCGGACTGAGCAGGTAACGTTCTGGCTCCAAGAGAAATGAGGATTGCATCCTGTGAATTCATCATCGTAAGAGCAGAAATAACACCCGTAGGGTTGAGTCTAGAATGACTCAGTGCCACAAACACGTGCAGTTTCCACAGAGAGATAATACTCAGCACTTTGCACTGACTGGAATAAATTAGTCTACAGATGCATCCATTAAACCTTTGGAAGTTGAGGAAGCAGAGGCAGAAATGAGTTTCCCTTACATGGGATATAGTGTCACTGACAGTGCATCAGACAGCTCTGGGTGGATTAAGAAGCTAAATCCCATCAGATACTTAAGTCATCACACACATATCATAGGCACAGGCAGAGAGGACCAAAAAAGCAGAAGTACCTTGAAGGTAAACACCTTGAATTTTTCATAGTCAATAGCTGCAGAATTTTCCACTATTATTGTAACCTGAGCTTCATTCAGGACAGTTTGGGGAACCACTCGGAAGATGCCACCAGGTCCAACAAGACGGAGGTTGAATTTAGCGTTGGCTCCCTGCGAATAAAAGCAGATGTGGCATTGTTTTCAGCGAGCTTTCAGTTCTTACAGCCTAGATTGGCTCTGTTTCTTCACACTATGTAAAATTAGAATGAGTCTTAACTGCTTGAAGCCCTCTGCTCTCCATCCCCTGGGCAAGAAACTGCTAAGAAGCTTAGTTATATAATCCCTCCAGCCCTGGTCACAAGATGGACATGGCTTTTCTTAAAATAGATTGACAAGCTTGGTTATTCTTTCAGTCATAATGGAAAAACCCCACAGCAAGACTGGCTAAGAGAGGGACTTTTGTGGCAAGTTGGGCTTCATGCAGGTGACAGAAATGACACCATGTGCACATCGGCCGGCAAGTCCTCCTCCTCCTGGTTCCTGCCAAGGAAAGACAACTGAACTGCCAGAGTCAGTACAACCGACCCCTCAAAAACCCATCCTGTGTACTAAGAGCTCATAGCCTGGGATGATTATACAGGGACACAAAGATGTGCAACTTGCAAGCAGAGGTGGTACTCCACTGTCCGCACTGACTGGATGAAGCTAGCCTGGAGCTACAGCCACTCCATCTTTTGGAAGCTGATGTACCTGTGGGGAGAGAGGAGCTCCACTCGTGCAGAATAAAACCTGACACGCATTTGACAGCTCCATGTGAAGTTAGAAGCCAAATCCCACAATATAGATAAACCCTCTAACCACCGAGGACGTAGGAACCAGCAGTATCTAAAAGGCTATCAACACCCATGTGTGAGCTGGGAAGAGTGAGCCAGAGCCAGCTGGCCAGGCCAATTCTTTTACACCAAACTGGAGCCCAGAAGGGAAAAGATGAAATGGGGATTCTCATATTTCTGCCTTATGGGGAAATGGGAGCTGAGCTCACTTCATCAGCTCTCTGAGTTCACCAGTTTCTCAAACAATGGTGTTTGTTCTGTGACAAACCAGACAGATTCTCTGCCTGGCTGGTATCATGTTCTCCCCCTAGCATGAGTCTCGAGATGAAGAATTTCTAATACCAGGATATCTCTACTTTCAGCTGTATCCCTGGAGGGCTTGTTACGAGCAGTTCTTGCTGCAACTCTAGCTCATGTCAAGGGGAAAAGCATTCAGCAGCAGTCCCTCAAGGGTAACACAACGATCTTGGATACAAACTCAGTGGTCTGTGTGGTTTGGTCATACAAACCCCCACAGCTAGAGAGATGACAACGGGCTCTCTTTTGATGGATGGTAAAACCAAACACACAAAGCCAGCCCTGCCGAAACACGGAAAATAGTGCTGACCATACCAAGTCCTCTGCACTTGGCCCTCTACATGACCGGAGGGACGGTGACATGGATCAGAGAGAGAAGTGCCTCCCTCCAGCAGCTGAGTGATTTCTGACAGTGATGTCCACTGGACCCAGATCTGCTCCGAGGAAGCCACGCTGCTGCGTGTCTGCACACGGACAGCCACGGCACCCGGGAAGGGCTGGAGGAACAGCAGCACTGAGCCCTAAGCTGTGTCATGCTAGATGAAGAGGGCTGGGGGAGAAATTTCTGCATAATGTTCCTGCAAGTAAAGATGGTATTTCCATCAGCCTGTAGGCCTAAGCTAGACCTTGCCCACAGCTTTCTCCTCCTCACCTGTACCCTCCACTGCCCCCAAAGAGTCACTCCTGGCTGTGACTGAAACAGTTGTATGATTCATTTTCTTATCATCGTCCTCCTATGCAGAAGGGAAAACATTGCATTCCAAGCCTTAAAGAACAGCAACTCAACCCCCCTAGAGTGATGTCTTACACTGTACCAGGAAGCTTCTTGAGAAATCTATACTGTGTGTTTAGCAATTTTTTTTCTGCTTATTTTATAGCCTAACTTGCAGCCCGAATATTTTGTAAGCCTACATATGATACGTATATATTTTGTCTCTAAATAGAAGAGCTGGGTTTTGTTTCTTTCCTTCTGCAGCAACATCCCCTGTGACAATAGCAGGATAGATGTAGCCCTGCTTTGAAAGCAGTCATTTATCTGCTTGCTGCAGAGTAGGAGGAGGGAGGGGGAAGAAGCGGGTGGGTTTGATAGAGTACAATGCAGTCAAAACAGCACAATACTGAGCACAGTTATATAAGAGCACTCTTTCCAATAGTAGCACAGTTCTCAGCTGCATTAAGCTTTCCTCTTGTCACTACCTAACCTCAGGCTAACTCAGATGGATGCCATTCATATACCATTTAGCTTAGGGATCCCTATAGCAACCATCACCATAGTATCTATGGGCATCACAGGTCAGTTAGGTAGCAGGCTGAGCTGGATGGAGTTTTCTTTCATTTCCCTTTATCTGGTTAGAGTTAGCTTGGCTCTGGCAGAACTTTTAAGATTACCTAAAAATATCACTCCAGTGGGAATGATTTATCAAAGCAGGCACCACAGACTCGGGTTGTAACATAAAGGCCAGAAGGATAATATATTGTAATAAAACCAATGTAAGGGTACCAACTGTACTGTTTCCTGCGGGGGCTGAGATGATACAGACAGAAATTGCACTTGGAGTTACTGTATTGATTGGAAACTCTAAGTAAATCTCCAAAGGCAGCACATTCTTGGGCATGACCATCTGGAATGTAACCAGTAGTTAGGGGAAGTTCATAAGGACTGTTCAACTTCAGTCACCACAAGAACTGGGCTGCAGCTTTAGGACCACCCTTGTCATCAACATAACAGTTTATGGCAGACTAAATATACTTCTGCCTCCAAACTCGCTGTGGTAATGGACCCTACAACAACTTTGTCTGCCCTAGACTTCTGGGGCATGCGGGTGAAAACAGTTGAGTTCCTAGAATGTTATTTCCCCATTTGATAGCTCGCTGTAGTCTCTGGAAAAATAGGGCAGGAGAACTGAAAGTACACATAGTTTCCATTTACCTGATCTGAATCATTGACTGTAATCTTCAATCCCCTCAAGATTTCACCCTCTGGGGGATGCTCATACATGGTCAGCTCAAATCTGTTCTGGGGACCATTTTCTCCATAGAACGTTGGTGGGTGGTTGTTGAGGTCAACCACCCGTATAGTCACCATGGCAAAAGCGTACGCTGACGTGTCACCTTCCTGACTGACTTCTGATGCCTGCAGCAGCCAGGAGAGAAAGCACAATGAGGAGGGTATACAGTCTTTCCTCAGTTCCGTGTTCTGCATGTACAAATCACCCTAGCCCTTTAACTTGGACCAAGATTCACTGCCTTACATTTCTCTAAAGACCTCAGTCCATTTCACACTGAAGTTTATGATGATTAGGAGCTTATGGTAATAAACAAGTCCCAATAAAGCCCCAGCAAAAAAAATTCTCCTCTTCATTTTGTGAGCTTAGTAACTCACCCTAGGTGAAAACAGGTCCCTAAAGGCAGATAATCTAATAGAGGCAAGATAATTGCTTGCCTAAAGTGTTGATAGAACAGAAAAGGAAGACAATCTTTAAGTTTGCTGTGCTACCATAGGTAGTTGATTTTCACGTTGCTGAAAGGACTGCAGCCTTGAAAACTTTGTGAGAAAAACTGTACCTGTGGTAAATATGTGAAAAAGAAAAATGACACACTTTTTTTTTATTTCTTTTTGAGATGTATTCTCTAATTTACAATCCTGCTTTGCAGTCTAGATGAGCTTAATTTAAATTGGATATAGTTTGGACAGACAAGGAAACCTAGTTGGCATTTTCTGAACTGTCCAAGTTTCAACCATTCCAGCGTGCAGCCTAAAATGTTTCTTCTGTCAGGACAGAAACTCTGGCTGGTGTTTTTATAACAGAGTAGCTATCTCTAACATGAGCTAGCTGAAAATCAAAAGCTCCATACTGTTAAATTTCTCTGAAGATGCCAGTGTGGTACCCGAGGCACCTGTACCTACCTGTGCTGGGTAATACAACACCCTTTGGGCTCCTCAGGCAGGTTTTGTGGCCTGCATAGCTCGGGGTCGCCACAGATGTAACTAGGAGATCAGAGAAGCTTGCAAGGGCTTAACTAATCCTGTGTCTTAGTGGGCTACAGTAAACCAGAGAGATTAGGAGAAGAAATAGTGCCTGAGTTTAACTCGGACAACGGGAACTCTATGATCTCCCAGGTTCAACAAGCTGCTTGAGCCCACCAGCAAGTGCCCTTGGGGATGCTCCACTGGTTCTGGCAGTGTGCAAGGCTTCAAAGCTGCCTCTAGACAACACTGTCCTAACCGTGCCAAGCTCCTGTGGCTGTAATGTGTGTTTTCTGAGGAAAACTAAGGTAGTCTTCAAAATATAACTCCACGTTTTAAAATTCTCGGTCTTTAGAAACTGCTTAAAATAATGCAGCCCATCACACTATGCTAGCTCATCAAGGTGTTAGCATGTATTTGTATGTGGCTGATATGACACTGCAGGATCTACTCCAGTCCTATTATTAGCCATAGATTTGACAGATGATTAGTTAGTTACCTAATCATCACACCGAGCCTACAAGGCATTAATTGCCCCTTTAGCAATAAAGTCTGACAACACAGGGAACAACTATCTACATATCTTTAGACTCGGAGATAAAATTAGATCTTTTCATTGGAAAGGAGTAATTTGAGACACTGAATATCCCAAGAAACAAAAGCACTCTGTATTTGATGTTCTGCTCAGAGGTGGTTTCTAAAACAGGTAAACGGAGCTGGTTTAGACCATCATGCCTACTCATGGCACTTGAGACCAACAGGCTTTAAGTGGCCACAGAACATACCTGAACTTTTAGCTCATACACTTCTTTTTTGAGCTGATTTGGGCTTTTTATAACAGAAATGGCTCCCGTTGTGTTGCTGATTTCAAATGAACCTTCACTTCCTGCAACAAAACCAAGATACCCTCGTTAGATCCCACACTTCTGAGCAAGCATGAACAGTCAACCATACACTTCATCAAGCTTATCTTTGTCCATATGTTTATCTATCAGTAGATCTAAAGCCACTATTCAAAGATGAAGCATTTCTATGCCAGGTCACAGTGAGATGAAAACACAGATGAGGGCCAAAAAGGGTTTCCTCCCCTAGGAACAGCTCAGTGGAGCTCTACCCCTAAGGGCAGCTGCCCTCATTTTCCTCCTCGCCTTGGTCAGGTTCCTTTCAAGCCTAAGCAACTAGGCATGTAAATTTGGTATTCATTGCCATTATGCTGTCTTCCTTATATGCTGGTTTAGACAAAAATAGACATTCCTCATTTTAATTAGCAAATGCATAATTAAGGCTCTGAGAAACAAGAATATTTCTCTCACTAATATCAGCAAAGGTGAGAAGTCTGACAATCTGTCTGAAGGAAACATAGTCACTCTTTCCTGAAGACAGGAAGTCTGGAAATGCATCTTCCAGCCTTAGACATTCAGCTGTTAAAAAAAACCCTCAGCCTCTTGCAAGGCTGTCCTGAACAAAAAGTGGATTTGGGAGAATCTGGGGTAAAACCCCGGAGTCTGACAGAGGCAGGACAGGGCTGCAGAGTGACTTGCTACCAAATCAGGTGAGTGCCCAGGGAGGGGAGCATGCTGGCAGCTCAGGTGGTCCTGCCCTGCTCTGTTGAGGGGCTCTGAGCACCCCTGCAGGCTACAGTATCTGCCACAAGGCAAGTTTTGAGCCTACCGTTGAAAGGAAAAGAGAAGAAAAACCTTACAAAGAAGGAAAGCAAGCCTTCAGAAATAAAGGATGATGACTTAAAAGCCCAGTCATTTTTCTTTTCCTCTAACTCAATTCCAATACTGATTTTTAAACCATCTGATAGTTTCCCCTTTTGCTAATACCTGCAATAACTGCAACTTCATTAAACTACACTAGACAACGCTCAACAGCTATCGACTCCTACAATGGGCAATTATTAAGATACATTGGCCTGGAAAGTGCATCCTGCCTGAGAAACAGCTTAAGTCAATAGTGGTTTCAAGCCACCATACTTCATGTTATTGTCTAGTTATCACAGGGAAATTGGTGACCCAGAGTTATGCGTGTTCTTCGTACAGCATATTCAGAGGACTGAAGTATTTCCTGAAATTATCCTGCACTCACCGGATAAAAAAAAAATGCTTATAAATAATAAATAATTTCCTATTTGCTGTCAGTATTTTCTCCCCCTTTAACAACTTTTCTTTTACCCTCTTCTATTTATTACTTTGCAATTGAGGAGAAGGAACCCCAGCGTGGATCCAATCCCACACCAAGGGGGTGGGACCTCAACTGCAACCCTCTCTGTCAGAATCACAGCATGGTGGGGTTGGAAGGGAGCTCTGGAGATCAGCGAGTCCAACCCCCCTGCCCCAGCAGGGTCACCCAGGGCAGCCCACACA
>JANHFX010014608.1:30006-60851 GCA_027560015.1 Chloroceryle amazona
AAACATCTGCAAAGTACACAGGCAGTGCTGCTCTGTGCTGCTGAAATTTAACAGCCTGTGCACTGAACTGCAATACAGTCATGCAAAGGCTTCTGACTGCACAGTCTGGACAGAAAGTAGACACATTCTTTCCTGAAACTCAAGGGAAGTTGAGGTGAACAGGGCGCAGTCACACTGCCAAAGAGATCGATAGCCTAATGTTGGGTAATTTGATGAGCAGATACCAGGTTTCGTCCTATGTACGAAGAAAATTGTAATGAAATCTTATGTATCGGGGTGAGATCTGATCCATACACAATATCAGGCCACTGCTTAGAATAGAGAGAAAAATCATTAGGGTGCAGCTTCAGGAATATCTGGCTGAAAGCATCATGGTGGATATAATAATCTGCTAAATTATATACTGCCTTTCAAGCAAAGCTGCCATTAGCCATTCCCGAGGTGATGGCACAGCCAGGAGTCAGTGAACGCCCTGGATTCTGACAGATACAAAGTGGCATCTTCAGCAGCAGACACATGGCAACAAATGCAGCGTCTCCACTTTTAAGTGGTTCTCTTAAGTACCTTCCTGCTTGCTTGATAATCTGGGGGGGGGGTTCAGACCTGGCCCATTCTGCCTATCTAGCCATTACTGAGCAGAAATTATCCTGCATTTTGTGGCTCTCAGGATTGCTTCTCCCCAGGTGATGCCCATGGGATAGCATAAAGAGTCTACAGCTTTTGGGCAGAAATTCTCCCCACACCTTGCACAACCAGCTGTTGGTGCCAGATTGATCTGCTAGAAAATGAAAGCGCCGTGCACACAGGTACACAAAGGCTTCTAGAATGATGTGTTCAGGTGAGGTAACTGGCAGCCTGCTTAAGCCTGCAGCCAAGTGCCTCTGTGAGTCTCAGCTACAGAAGAGCTCTTAGTCCCCTCGACCAACAGAAATGGGCAGAATCCTTTTTGACTGTAAAGGCAGCAACAGGAAGCATTGCATGGGAAATTTGCAACTGATGTAAAGGAGGACAAGTCTGAGATTCGTTCAGCTTGTTTAGCCTACGAGTCAGATCAAAGTATAGGACCCAGTTTCCAATAAAGCCCGTGCTAGAAATCATAGGGCCAACTTGATAGACAGGTTTGATTGAACTTGTTCTTTTGCCCAGGTGAAACCAGCACTTACTGCGAGTGTATCCTCATAGACATATCCATAGTAGGGAGTCCCGATGAACATGGGAGGAGTGTCCTGAACATCCTCCACATCGATGGTGACTGTTGTTGTGGCTGAAAACACTTTGTTGTCTCCCCTGAGCTTCCCACCACCATCCTAGAAAAGAAGCCATCATCAGATCCCTCTGCTGAAACATGTCTGCAAATCAGCTTATGGCATGGGATGCACCTCATCAGCCTTCAGAAGCACAGTCCCTTCTCACCCTCAACACACAGGTTAATCCCTGCTGCTCTGTCCCTTCTCTTTTCCACTTGTCCCGCTCCTTCTGTGGTTAGGAAGACAGCTGGCAGTGTCTCAGAAGTGACATATTAAAAATGGATGTGCCAATATGTGCAGCCATACATGATCTTTTATCAACATCACAGAGGACAGGGAATTCAAATTTGTTTCCTTTTGTTTTCAGGAAGAAAGAATGCTAGAAACTGATGCAAAAAGTTAGTGACTAAGTCTTTTCAGATAGTCTTGTCATAAACACAAGACAATGCACAGGAGCAAGACAGTGCATTTCTAGGGGAAAATGAAATAGTGCACATGATCAAAGTGTTCTAAGGACTCTGACGTGATGAAGTGAAAACACCGAGGAGCCAGGAACTGTCAGAGAGCCACAGCGTGATAACAGTCTCCGGGGACTTGACTACAACCAACTCTGTGTTGCTGATACACCACTGCAAATTAGAAAGGTGACTTGCAATTTCAGAAGCTTTTAACACCTCAGTCTCAGAGCACTGGCTGGACGTCAGTAGTCATGCTGGGGTATAAGAGTGTGAATTGTTCAGCATATCTGCTGTACCAATTATAAAAATTCCAGTTTTTTTTTTAAAGATGTACTCATTTTTTTTTTCTCCTTACTGTCCCAAAGGCAGCATTTAAGCCAAATTTTGTTACTCCTCCTCAAATGAACCTTGACTAAATAAATACATAAAAAGATGAGTACATGTTTCATAAAACGCGAGAAAATCAAAGTCCTTGGAAGTACCAGCAAAATTGTCCTCTTTCCACCCATGTTAGCCTGTCTGTGTGACAGGTCCTCACAGAATCCTCAAACACTTTACTTCAGAATCCATAAACTTTTAATGCCTAATAAATCCTCAGCCTTGCCACAGGCACAGCACTGCTGAGACTGACAGTGGCAAGAAGGGATGCGTGCAGCAGTATTTGCAGGATTTGAATAAATAAGCTCCTGCCACAGGCAGCAGAGAAGGGAGAGAAAGAAACTTCCATGGATATTTCCAGAAATTAAGTCCATCACTGGTGCTGCACTGGGTCCAGCTGCTGCCTTGTGTCACGACTGTGACCTGCCACTACCTGCCTGCCAGGGCTTTCCCCTTGTTGAGGTAGGGCCATGCCCTGGACAGCATGGGAGAGCTCTGAGCACCTTTGTGCAAAGGCTGATGCTTCTTGAAGCCGGGGCTGTGTACACCAATCCTTCTCTTCTAGGTGACTCGCAAAATGCCCAGGTGACCGTCTGCAGTGGGACTCAGTGTTCTGGCACTGAGGCCAGGGCAGAATGGGGGAAAGCCACTCCCAAGTGGCCCCAGATGATGCGTAGCAGCAGACCCTGGTCTTCTTTCCTCCCTCACTTTTCCATGTTACCCTCCAGCCTTCCTGATGTTACGGAAGGAGCGCCTCCGACGCCTCAATGTTATGCTTCATGTTCACATGCTTCATATTCAAACTAATCAGACCCACTCAAATACAACCCCCCACCCACTCTAGTTTCAGATAAAAGCTTTATACCTTGGCTACGACGACGACAAAATGTGTTCTCGATTTCTCATAGTCCAGGGTGACCCCTGCTTTGATGCGCAGGACACCGCTGTGACGGTCTATTGTAAACTTAGTAGCATGGATGTTCTAGAAGAAAAGCAAAGACAAAACAGTGAGAGATTACAGGCGTGGAAATAAGACTGCCATGGGGATTCATCTTTTATTTCATCTGCTAAGGGAAAAGACTAGAATAATGATACGGTTTGGGTGAAAAATGTATTTGTTGGATTTCACCTCTGTGTGTTTATGAACAATTCATGAACCAACCACGAGTCTCTAATTCTTCAGAATCTATCAGTTCCCTGCAATGTAGTTTGTTTTTTTTTTTCCCAATCTTTTAGGATTTTATTGTGTAATCTTAAACTTTGCTTAAAACAGCTCATTGCATGGAAATGGGGAAGGAGGCTTAATAGAAAGGAAGATTAGGGGGAAGGAAGAAGAAAGAAAGGTGTCGTCCCTTAGTGTTTCAAAGTTCTACTGGCTTAAAGAAAAGGAAAGCAGAAAGTGTGGATGCATAGATTATTGTTAACAGAGTGGTGCTCTGGTGGGGTTTTGTGACATGCAAATAAAACCTGAAAGACATCTGATTTCCCAAAAGTCTTAAAAAAATGTTTCCCTACTTGTGTCTCTGGTCTTCTGGACTGGAGATATCTATAAACACACCTCCATTTGGGTATCTGTACACGATGGCCACTGTTGGATAACCTTGACCTTTTCAGTACAGGTCACCACCTGCCTATGTCAGACTTCTGGAGAGGTTTTTTTTTTTTCTGTGCAACTTGAGAATACCCAAAGACTGTGCCAAAAGCCATGGCAACATTTTTCCAACAAATGCACACATTTAGTATCCTTTTTGCCATACAAATATATCAACTAGACATACAATTTTGAAGCTGCTTTCACTCGGCTTCGAAGTCTACCAGCTTATTGGAAAAAACTCCGTGCAAAACTGAAGCCTGAACGTATTGTATTTGAAATGGATTGGAATTGGCAAAATGAAAACTAAATTTCAACACTCCACTCAAGGTGTTCTTTCACAGTATGCCCAAATTCTTTAACAGGATTAGCTTTAGAGCTATAGAAGTATCTTACAACTTGTTTCCATATTTGTATCCAAAGCAAATATTGCAACAAATCCACTTGGGTTTGTTTCTTTTTTTAATGTTGCCTGTTGAATAGGGGGAACTGCTGCTAATCTGGGTGAAACTGCTTGGAGGAAGAAGGAATTTGAAGGGCATAATGCAAAAAGTTGCCCTTCTGGCATGCAGAAGGTCTGTAATACAGAAATGTAGCTTTACATATGGAGCTCTTTCTGTTCTGGGCAATAACTGAAAGACTGGTTTCAAGGTGGCATGGCTTTGTCAGTGATATTCACACTGGGATCCAGGTTTCAGTTATGGACCAGCCTCTACACCAAAGTGCATATTTGGGTTTCCAGTGCATTTTGTTTTCTAAAGAAAGTTATTGCCTGCTTTAGAAATCCCGTATGTATACAAGAGTACAATTTAGACTTGCTCTCCCTGTCACTCACCCTGCCGTGAGGAGCATTGCTGGCAAGCATAGGAATGCCAGTGGCCACTCCAGCTCCTCCTCCTGCCTACTGGACTGCTCTTGTCTGCTAGCAATTGGACAATATTCATTTAGACAATGCTTATTTTCTTCTGCACGGTACAAGATTGGTCTTATAGATACCAGAAGCAGAATCAACCCCCAAAATATTTTTTTTTTTAACCTAATTTCTGAGATGTGAGTAAATGAGAGAGAACTTTTGAAGGTAGAGGTAATACCTTACCTGCAAGAAGTAGGTGATACTTCCTCCAGAACCTGTGTCTTTGTCTACTGCCTCAATCTTAAAGATACTGCTGCCAGAGGGAGCGTTCTATGATTAGAAAGAGTTATCAGGGTCACGTAGAAGTGAAAAACCAAGTGAGCCAGTAGAAATGAAAAATGAGCATGCAAGGAAGCAGAGAAAGAGAGTGATGGTAGAAAGACTATAAATGCATTGAGGGAACCAAAAGGAAGAAAGAAATTAAAGATGGAGGAAACAATTTATTATTATTATTATTATTATTATTATTTAAATAAAAATGACAGAAAATCTCAGCTAAGACAGAGTGCAACCTAATCCCACTGAAGTCAATTCTAAAAGCTCCCAGTGACTCACATCTTGGAGCTTACCCACAAAACAGCACAACTTAAGTACCCACAGACTTATTTCCTAAGTTGGCAGTGAATATCGGATATCTACCCAAACTCTGAACCAAAGGAGTGGAAGTTAGTCCTGCACGTCTTGTTCTTTTATTGAAAATATTCTAGCTCCTCTTTACATCCTACTGAAATATACTTCATCAACTTCACCAACCTCTGGGACTTGGACTATATAAGGTGTATTGATGAACTCCGGGCTCTCATCATTAGCATCCATTACAAGAATTCTGACTTTTTCAGAAACCTGGAGTAAAAAAATGAAGAACATATTATGAGTGAAGCTGATTTTCAACATGTAGCTGGTCATTTGCCTACTAAGACGTAGTCAAAGGTGATGACAAACGTTGTAATAGAACACCTTTGCACTACCAAAGCTGAACACATAAAAAAAACAAACAAAAAAAACCCCAACCCCCCAGAAAACTCCATAATCCAGAAGAATTTGCTTTGTGGAGAACACCCACGTATCTCCAAACTAAATAAGGAGTCTCAGAGTACTTCATAAGGGCTGATTTTCAACAGTCTCTTCTTCTTTATGCATTCCAGATACCATGATGCATTTAATGAGAAAAGATAAAAGTCTAAGTTGGTACCTGGCAGCCCAAAGTATTCATTTATGCCTCATTCGATATCGTGATACTCGGTTAATAGCATGCATAATTTGGATGTAGAAATACAGGCTACTACTATGTAAGAATCCATCTTGAACAAAATGCCTGTTCTCTTCCTAAAAATACAGAGGCAAACCTATCTGACCAACAAAACTTCCCAGTTGCGTACAAGTGGATCTGTGGATGCAATCCCGTTATTTCCTAGGGCAGTTGTGCCTGTAGGACGCTGGCACTTCCCAAACATTCGTTGTAGTAATCTCAGTTAATTTGTCTGAGAAAAGGAAGAGCTCTATAGTTCCCCAATTTTGTGTGTGAGAAGATGGTCCCACTCTTGGGGTACCTCTAGTGATGGAGTCCAGCTCCAGTATTGGCAGAATAATATCCTGGCTGTGACAGCACCTGCCTGTAAACTAAAAATGCCAAGGGAATTTGTAGAGCTAGGACTGGATGCTTGTGTAATGCCGCAGGTAAATCCTTAATGTGTGACACCACATTGCAATTAGCCTCAAATAGCTGAGCAAGGAACTGGGGTGAGACTTGAGCTATTGGGAGTTCAGTGGCTCCTGAATTAGGAGGTAAAACCCTAACGAAATGATGTTTTCTGATAAAGTGAGAGAGTTGCTGTAAGGTACCTGATAGTACCCGTAAGTTATGCGGGGACTGGTTGACAAGCTACAGCATAATTAAATACTTACTGTACTCAGGCCATCTGAAATACTGACAATAACTTCAACCTCATCTTCCTTCTGTAAACCAAGAAAATTCCCTCGTTAGAGCGATGCCGTTTGCCAGTGGGAAAATGGACTGCAGATTTCAGTGTGTCTCAGCAAGCAGATGAAAGTAATAACTAATACCACAAAGCAATCACAGCAGAGGCTAGGAAGACCCCCTCAGAGGCTCTAGTCTGAGGGGTCCTTGGACTTTCTGTGGCTACCGTCAAGTGATAGTTGGTTCAGGAATCCCTGTTGTCCTGTAGAGTGCTAGTGAAAATCAAGTCATTTTTTTCAAGAACTATTGCCTAAAAAGGCATGATTGGGTCAAAATTCTTCCGTCTCAGCAGACAATATTTTGAAGGGTTTACTAAGTATTGTGTACCCTTCCCTGCAAAGAACACATGAAGAGTTCAATGCCCGTGTTCCCAGAATAAGGCTGCCTTCAGGCCACTGTTGCTGGGAACATATTTAACCCACGTTTACATGGGCTAAAGGGCTATGACCTAACTAGAGAAGTGTCTTGGAAGAGCTCTTACATAAAACTCTACTTCCTCTTAATAACAGGAGAGTCCCCTGTAATGCCCCTAAGCTCTTGATAGGGTGCAGGTGGGAGGATACAGCAAGAAGGAGGAAACCTTTTCTTTTGGCAAAAGCTGGATAGACAGCTGCCAAAAAAATTGATTGTGGCATCAGTGGCACAAGTCACCCGAAAACAACATGATGGGTGAACAACAATGTCTTAGAATTGCCAAGTATATTACCTGTTTCAGGGGCAAATGAGTTGGCATCATCCCCCAAAGCCACAGATCAAATGAAACTGAAGGAAAGTCCACAAACACATGGAATGGTGTCATTTCACTGTACCTCTCTGTCAAGCTCCTCTATCAGTGTAACATTTCCAAGGTTCTTGTCAACAGAAAAGTAGCGCCTTGATCCAGCTTCATAGGCCAGGCCATAGGTCACGGGATCTCCTTCTGGATCAGTTCCATTCAGAGTGTACACATGGGTACCTGAAAAATTGGCATTCAACAGCATTTCTCTGTGGTTACTTCAGTCAGTGAATGCTTCACGGACGTGTTCCTTAGAAACCCAGCTGTCCCATGGAAGGCAAAGCCTTTCTGAATCAAGCCCACTCACTAGGAAATAGTCCTGATTGTCACTTTTTAACCCAGTGGCTAAACCGAGTTTATCAGTGCTGGTTGCTCTCACTTCAAGCCCTTTCCTGGGGACCCACACCTAGATCAATACTATTCACATCACAGCGTTTGCACAGATGACAAGCTCTTGCCTAACTCTCAGCCCAGGGGAGTCAGAAGCGATGCTGTTGTACAACTGGGTAGCAATCTCAGGAGTACCAAAAGGCCCTCACACACCTCTCCTCTATGAGAACAATAAAATAGAAAACTCCCAGGCAGAGGACACGGCAACTGAAGACGGTGCTGCCACAGGGTTAGACCCAGGCTTTGAAGCTCAGGAGATACAAGGACATTTGCAGACTTTTCCACTTTCAGAACTAATAGGTGCACAAGTCCCACATCACTCTCCCACATTAGCTCCCTCTCATTAAATTCTCTGCTTGGCACACCCACTCCTGTTCATACCAATGAATAAATTCTCCAAACTCATCAATGTCTTTCTTACACAAGCTAGGGAAAGAGAGATTGTTATTTCTATTTTTAAACATCTGAGAAGTTGGTGCCATTTTTTCCAGTAAACTGACTTTGTTTATCAGAAGTGATACTTCCTGGGGGCGTTACAACACCCACACTTTCAAAACATGGTAAGGTCTTATTAGCATTCTTTTTTTTAAACTTGCAGGTCTATCATTCTACTGTGCATTAGTATCTTCATCTAAACACCTTCAAGCACTTGATAAATATCAGTGAACTGATCCTGAAACACTCTTGTTTCCTTCCAAGCTGCTGTGCCTTGGGTAAGCTACCTGAGATACGTGAGTTGCAGAGGTTTGGAAACTCTGCTTTACATCTAACAAAGTTCTCTACGGGAGAAATACCATAGCCAAGTGATTCACTAGCTAGTACTGAGTTCTGTTTATGAATGGGACACAAAGAGATGATGTACAGATTCCTGCTAAGAAAGTGAACATAAAGTTAAGGGAGAACTCTGTTAAAGGAAACCCAGAAGATTCCAGTCCTTAGCCTGAAGGATTTTTAATTCTGTGCTCAAAAGCTGTGATCTTTTTCTTGTATTCTCCTCTGCAGTGGAGTTTTTCACTGACCAGATCCTTATGCTTCTGTTCAGAGCTTTGGTTGGGGTCCTGCCCACAGCACTGCCACCTCAGCTTCTTGAATGTTTCCTCCTTTTGCAATGCAGCCTTTCACTCCTTATTTGCTTGGCACACAAAATGCGAAGGAAACAGCTCAGTGGGCTTAATGGACGTGCAATGTCCAGGCATCAGCAGTGATATTTGCAAGCATGACTGTCTTTTTTGCATAGCAAGAGATTACACCAAGCCATGTGGCTCGTGTGCTCATCTATGAATAAACTCTCTTAGAATAATTACCAGGGCAATATTTGGACAAATTTCACAGAAAAATGTTCACATAGCAAAGATCAATGTGCCCACAGAAGCATAAATAACAGACCCAGTAACAAGCTGGCTCAGCCAGCCAACAAGTCATCAAGATTTGCAAAACAGGTTCACAGAACTACAAAACACTTGCCACACTTTTTCTTGGACTTTTCCATCAAAACACAGTACAGAATACTAACACATCTGCACCTGAGATCCTCAGAGATTCTGAACAGGAGGAGACATTTCTCTGATTGCAACAACAAAACTGTGTAAGTACAAAGAAGCACAGGGGAGGGGGGTGGATAAACAGGACCTGATGTAAACTTGTGTCCTGGAAGGACACCTGCCTCCTGATGGAGCTGCCTACAAAAGAGACAGACATTTCAAGACTGTTGAAGGTTCTGCAGCAGCAGCACCAGCTGCAGTTATTCTTGTTTTTCAAAAGTTTTGTCTTCATGTGACAGCTGGGGCCAAATGGAGAATTCAGAGACTTCACTTTACTGACACCATTAAACTGCTTTCCTTCAGCCTTTTTTAGTCATTGGAAGTTTTTACTACTAAGCTGCTTTTCCACCCTTCTTCACTTTTCCTGTTGCTGCCACTGGCTGTCCTGCCAGCTTCTAGCTTGTGCAGATGTCTGAGCAGCTGCTGACCACCAGTGCCTATGGAGGGCAGAACCAGGATGGACACCACAACCAACCTCTGGTGTCTCTCAGAGCCTGTGGGCAACAGCCAGGCACAAGGTCCAGTGCTGTGAAGGGGGCTGCCCTGAACTACCAACGTAGGAAGCACACAAACTGCAAACCACTTCTTAGGGGTGGCAGGGTATGTTCTAGAGAAGAGCAGACTGGGAAAGTTTAGGTGCATGCATTTGAACCTGGGCTTGTTCTTCTAATCTCAGAATTTTCTCTCTTGCACTTTCTAGGGATTTTCTTATATGAAAATAGGAATTTTGTTGCTGTAAAATGTGAGAAGAAACATTGATATCGGTGGAGACTGAGAACGCTGGGGTTTCTGAGCAAATAATGAAGGACATCATTGATCTCTACACTGGATTGTTTGCTTCCTAGCTAAAGCATCTTCATTTTTCCTAATAGAGGACACTCGTGTGCCTTTTAAATTGGATTGTGGATCAAAATTTCTTTTCTACCTCATTATAATTCCTAATTTTGTCTGAATTGTATTTTCACTACACAACACTCTCCATATCATTAACACCCTGGAAACACTTCTCAGCACAGTGTTAATGCCAATTAAAAATCTCCTCTCCGTGTGCTGCCTCCACTTGCTGAAAAGGAAATAAATGAAAAAAACAGCTGAAATCTTATCAGTGACTACCAAGTAAATAGCTTCTCCCTGACAGAAAGATAAGAAAATAGAAGAGTCTTTACCCAGGGAATGTGTGTTAGGGCCTCGGTGGGAAAATCTGGATGCTCAGAGTAGCTAGGGGATGGTGCAGCAGGCTGGGCTGGGGAAGTCTCAGGGAGCTGCACACCTCTCCCTGCTACGGCTGCTCCCCAGGAACCACGCCAGATTTCCACTCCAGTTCTTGTGATTTACTCTTTGCTCCTGCCACTCAAGCTGAATGGCTGTCCCATGATGCCACTGCTTCGTTTTACTTCACTGCTGACTTAAAATTTATTCATGGCCAGCCTCCGTGCATATGCTTTGAGGCTGCTTTTGCCTTCTCACTGAAGACACCCTCTCCCTCTGCCAGGAGACACTCAGCAATCAAATCCCCTCCCTGCCAAGTTAACAAGCCAAGCTCATTTTGGATTCAGGTTCAGTCTGCCTATTGTCCTTTGTCACCACAGCTGCCATCTGTTAACAAGATGGGATATCCATGGCCATGCTCCCAGGACAGGACACCTCTGTTCCCAATGTCACAGCAAATACCAACTTCCCTGGGGTTATGTGCCTGCTCTCCAGCTGTCTCAGCCAAAGGCTGCTTTCCTCACCAGCAAAGGTGATGGATACTTAACACACAGCCTCCAGACAGCTCCAAGCTCACCCCAAGCGAAGGGAGCTCAGGCTCCTGAAGGGCATGGACCACACATCAAGACCAAATAAGGTTGGACTTGATGATCTTGAAAGTCTCTTCCATCTGAAATGATTTTATGATTCTAGACTACCTCAAAAATGGCTCCTTCTTGAGCATGCCTGGGCACCTCCTGTTCAATCCTTGCACCCCATCATACCACACTGGCTGGGAAAGCAGAGACACGGCCAGGATCAGCAGCCAAAAAGCTATGGCTGCTACGGCAGCAGCTGAAACAGGCCCTACAGCTGCAAACATCTGTGGTGGGGAGAGGGGGAGTATGGTGGCAACCACCCAGCTTGGGGCCTGAAGCACCACCCCACGAACAACAGCATTGTGCCACAGTCCCTGTGGCACTCACAGCAACCAGCTCTAAGGAGAAACCATCTGAGGGCAATTTCCTGATGTGTCTGCAGTTTCTGGTAGAAGAATAAAAGCAAAAGCACAGGCTGCACCACCTGCGAGTCCTCAGTGCATCTCTGCTGGGCACTGCTGTGCTGGGGGACCCCGTGCTGTGCCGTGCCCACCAGAAGGTGGGCTGGGTTCAGCCAGTTTGTTCTGGTAGCTCTTACCTTTCCTAGGGGGGGAAGATTTTAGTTTCTACAAAAAGCTGAATTTTTTTTTGCACCATCAAAACTTTAGCCTTTCTGCAGTTATCTGAATGTGAGTTCCTGGTGGGTGTCTAGATTTCAAGACACTGCTTGGGCTAAATTGTCAATGTCTGCATCCTTTCTGGTCAGAAAGGACTTAGCATTTAAAAAAGAATTGCATTAATTCTTTCGCTCAGATGTTTTTTTTGTGACAAGCAGGGCTGGAAATAAATTGTGGGCAGAAAAAAAAAATACCTTGCAGGTCCAGCTGCTATGCCTGTGCTGGATGAAATAGAGAAACACATAAAGAGAAATGGCTGAGTGCCAGGGTGGGGTCACCGAGTGCTAAAGGAAGGACCAGGAAACACCTTGTCAGGGACTCTCACCAGTATGGGGACCATCAGTTGGCTCAGGATGACAGAAACAAGGAAGGAACAATGGGTACCAGAGGGGACGAGAGGGCTCTCCACAGCCAGCTGTGAGGGATGGGAAGAAAGAAGACCAGGAGTGTGTAGGAACAACAAAGGAAGCCTGAAGGCTGGAGGGACCTGGAGTAGCCAGTCAGCCAGTGGCAGGTAGCTGGCAGCTGTAGCTTTGATCAAAGAATGGCCACTACAAACTGTCTTTCACTGGGGGCAGTGCATACCTGGGGGCATGGGGAAAACCTGGCAGGAAAAATGGAAGGATGAGAAGCATGCAGAGATCTCCAGAGCACTGATGATGCTTGGCCTTTCAGAGAGTAATGAATTCAGGCCTTCTGAGTATGCTTCAATCCCTGTGGCTGTTCTCAGTCCCACTCTGTCCCCATTATGAGGGCTTAGAGGGATTACCAAGGTAAGATGAGACAAACAACCTGAAATAGCATCCTACACATGCCTTAAGACCTTGATCGGGAGCATGCGTATATTTTGTATGTACACAGGCCACTCTTTGCAAAGAGCTAATCACCCACCTGCCCTGCCAAACAACCACACAAACTGCAACTATTTCTGTTCATAACTCTTCCCATTCTTCTTAAATCTGGCCACGGAAGGGGATGCTGTTCTGGCCCTTCTGACCTCAAAGGGTCCCACGGTCGGCAGCAATAAATGGGAGCTGGGAATCTCGAGACATTTTCAAGCTTTCATACAGGACCAGTATTTGCTGGTTTTATGATCCCAATGTATAAATCTTGGTAGATCACAACTATCTGTAGGTAAGCAAAATTGCACAAGGGAAAAGAAGGTCAAGTCAAAGATGATATGAGCACGATAATGTGATCTTCTTGATCTTGAGTTCGATGCGTTCACACAGCTGCACCTCTGCAATTTCTCTTTCTACATTCACACAAAGAATCCCTCGTCTCCTTTCGGTGTTCAAAAGTGTTGCGTGTCCCTTGCCTGGGATATAGATGCCTGGGAATATAACTAACACACATCACTTTGCTAATTGCTTGTAACTGCAGTGGGGCCAAGGACTGGAAGATTTCTGGAGGTTTATTAAAGCTGCTGTCCATGGCAATGCTCAGATTAGATGCTGACTTCTGCCAAGAAAATCATCTTGCCTATGGCTCCAAATTTTATATCATCATAGGGAAGGTCTAATGGCAACCTGCCCATTCTTGCAGCAGTGAAGTCATCCAAAATCAAACATATGGAAGTTTTAATACCCCTGTTTTGTCACTGATCATCCTGCTCAAGCTGAAAGACAACTGCTGGAGTGTGTATGCTTTGGGCTGCATGCAGACGTGGGAGATTAGATTCCTTCTTCTTTTGGAGGAGATGAGGGCAGAAGGATGAGGTGTAATAGCCTAGTAGTAGCTGTTTAGCCATGTGTGAGCCCTCACTGAGCTCTGCAGGAAGGTCTGGTGCAAACTCTGGTCCTTCCATCCTTCTCCAAGCTGAATGCACAGGCAGCACTGCAGCACCAAAGTGCTAGCGTTGTACATGCCCTCCTCTGGGAGCTTCCCTGCCAAAGCATCCCCGAGGAGTGGCTGTGCTGACTTGGGTGGCGGGTAGCAGCAGCAGTTTGCATTGAGCAAACCCCAAAAAGCCACATTCCAAGGGAACTTCCCAAGGTGCTTCGAGAAGAGAAAACCCTGTAGTACTCAGAGATTTTAGTCAAGGTGTTCTAGGAACTAGCACAAAGCAGCGCTGGCAGTTGTGTGGCAAAGCTACCACATTTGGACTTCTCAAAAGTCTTATCTCCCTTTCCCAAGGATTTCTCTAGGATCGTTGAAAAACCCCAAACTGAACATTTCCTAACCTTTCACCTTGGAGAAATGCTTTTGGTGACACCATTGGAGCTTTAAGCCAGGAGCTGCTTACTTCGTGTCCTTTAAAACACATTTATACTGCAAATTAGAAGTAGAAGCCAGACAATGTAAACACATTCTGGAGAAGCCAGCAGCTGTGAGGCACAGCAGCACTGAAGACAGAACAGCTTGAGCTTCATCACTGCTGCAACCAAAGCATAAACTCTCCAGGGGCCTCTACGTACCTAATCTGGTTGCTACTGTCACAAAAGCAGACGATAAAGCTCATCACATATTTGTCCTTATTCTTCCTCCAGCTAGCTACAGGAACAGTAACCCAGGCTCTGATCCCCCCCACTGCTGTTTTGCTCTCAAGACGTGCACCCTGGAGCCCCAGATCAGATGCACTGGGTCCCAGTGTTGGAAAATTTTGCTGCTGCAGGGAGCACTGTCATCTGAGAGACCATGTGGTGCTGCAGCCCTGATAGGAAGGACATTTTTATTGTGGGTCTGTGCCATCTTTAGCTCCCCATCCCTATGTACACTATTAGACAAGTGTCTAATCGGCCAGGCCACTGGGTCATCTTTCTCCAGCAACCAGCAGAGCTGAGTGCATTGCCAGGGCTGAGCAAGCGTGGCTTCCACAGGAATCTGGGCAGAAGTTCAGGAAAAATTGCAGTTCCTTGGGCTGCTTCTGGCTTTTACAAGTGCCACTACATTATTGCTGGCCTTCTGCTGAGGTTTCCACTTTAAGCTGGACTGAGCTTATAGCAAATCCCTGCTGCATCATAAGCATGCTCTTTTTAAGTTCATTGGCTGGATGCGTCACTTCTATGCTATGTGCTGCCTTCTCCCCCTTCTCTCCTCTGGATGAGCAGGCAAAGGAGGAGTAACCTCTTCCCAATCACCCTCTCCCCACCGCCTAGGATGCCCGGTATGGATCTTGGCTGGCCACTGGGCCAGAAATGCAGATTTTGAACAAACCCCAGGCAGCTGCTCTCTGAAGGAGTGACCCTGGTCACGTTTAGGAAGGCAAAAGTGGCAGCATCACTCTTTCAGAGGAGGCTGTCCCTCACACTTGCCTCCCTCTGCTACCTAAGCTCTGGGAGGGAAGGGTTTTGGGTGCACCCTCCGTGCAGCCATCTCCCTCCTCTGTGCATGAGGCAGCTAATAAATGGGTGCTCTGGTACTCAGGTCTTCAGTAGCTAAATACTGTTCTGATGGAGCCTGTGAAAGCTACAGACAAACAGGAGCAAACCCTAAATAAAATCTCAGTGCAGTGTTTGAAGAAAAGTGGGTGTTTGCCACTGTACTGTATTTTACATAGAATTTTTTTTTAATAGTAAATTATTCTTCCCCCATGGAAAAAAAACTGAGCCTAAATCACCCTTGCATTCTTATTTAATTTTTCTTAATGCAACTACAGTTAAAAGAAGCATATATAGACTGGTGTCAAAATGCTGAAAGCTGAAAAATGTATCAAGTTTTGAATTGTCAATAAAACAAAATGAAACCTAAAAATCAGTTCTTTACTTTTCAATGTACAGCTGCTTTTAGCAAGGCTGATAAAATTATTAGCAACTAGGCTTTCTTCTCATAAGGATTTACAGAATGGGTAAGGCGTCCCTCAGCACCATGAATTTCTTTCTGTGCTTGGAAGATGTGAATAGGTTGGTGGAAGAGGAAAAGGAGAACTAAACCTCATGTTTTAAATTACAGCTACAATGCCAACATATCATTTTAAACGGATGCCAGTTAAAACCTTGAGAGAAAACCACGTAAGACCACAGTATATAACAACAATCTACAGCAAAATATATATCTTGCTAGGCAAAAGAGCAAGCAGCTCCAATTTCACAATTTAAAGACACTCATTTTCATACTGACCAACGGGTGTGTCCTCCGAAAGGCTGAGAAGTGCCATGTTCCCATTTGTGCTTCTGGCTCCATTATCAAAGAAATAGGGGGCATAATTTGCCTGAACTGCAATTAAAACAAAACAGAAGCCGAAGAAAAGCATTTTGTAGGTGGCAGTTACTTGGCTTTGCTACCTGACTCTTGGAAAACAGGAGCTGTTCTGGGAATGCTATGGGTGCATAACGTAGCCGGTCGCTGCAATGGCGTTTCAGAACTACATCTGTACAAGATATTTTCAATCAAATGACTTCTGCACGCTACTGTGCCAGTATTCTCACAGCAGCAAAGAGAGAAAGGGTGTATATGGAAAAAAACCCAACAGAAACAAAACACAAAGCAGGATCTCTAAAAAAAAAAAATCTCAATCAGTTCCCCAACAGCTTCATTGCAGAATTAACCTGCTCAGCTTGCAATGGCTGGGCAGCTCTTCCCCCACTTCTACACATGCAAGTCTGAAATTTTGCCAGTGCCTGGGTACCTTACCCAGTATTCTAAGCACATTCTGTCTTACAATTACACCTACTGCATGAGCAATTAGCCATAATTAAATCGTTACTTACTTGCTGCCAGACAACAGCAAAGTTAAAAAGCAAAAGAACAAAACAAAACAAAACAAAAACACAACAAATTAGTTGTCATTCTTCTGACTGAGGATTAGAGATTCAAAGTAGCCCGTTTCAAACAGAACTCTAAGTCTATAAACACAGAGTGTAACATTTACACGGGGGGCAGTTGGCAAGGAAAATATTTCAGGGCAGCAGCACCACCTCAGGAATTATCACTACAGAATTTAAGGCTATGCTTGCACACTCCTGTATTTTTACTTAACAAAGTGAATATTGTACTCACCCAGGCAAATGTGCACCAAGCTGAGAAATAAGGAGGGGGTGAAGTGCTTTACATGCTTCATCCCACTGAAGAAAAGAGACAATTTCTTCTCTGTTTCAAGGGCTTGTTTGTTGTGTGGGGTTTTTTCCTCTCTGAAAGGTCTGGGAAAAACGTCCTTCAGACTGATGTAGCGGAGAAATGTGCAAGAGGCAGTAACAGATGCTAAGATGTTAAGCGGATGACACGTCTTAATTTCTGAGGAATTTAAAGAAGCTCCTTCCTACCATCTAATTAGACCAATTACTTTGCAGGGAGCTGTGGGACTCATTTCTGAGATGAGATTTGGAGGAATCAGTGTAACTCTCATTGGTTCTGCTGTTAGTACTGTATCTGTGCTGTTCAAACACAGGAGTCAGAGAGAAGGTGAAGTAGAAAGTTGTTTTCTTTCTGACCTCTGTCTTTGAATTCTCGAAGCAAGTCCTCTCTTTTTTGAGAGTTAAAAGAAGTTTCTCTTTAACTTTGGTAAGCTTGAGAGACTACAAAGGAAGACAACAACATTAGCAACAAAGAGTAAACACTCTGGTTACTGTGTTAGAGGAAACGATCACAGTTATGATAGCAAATAATACACAAAATTGCACACTAAAAATCTGGAAGTCAGAATGTCCCTCTTAATGAGCTGGCCTAATTCTTAAACTGCATGAGTTTCTGTATGTATATTTTACATTCAGCAGGTAATTTTTTAACCAACATACTGAAAAGTTTGTTTTCTGCCAACACAGGGGAAAAGTTAACAAAGTGGTTTGGTTTTTTTTTCACTGCTCGTTTTGATTTTCTGTGCATAAAAAGGTGTTTGCACCAACATAAACTATGTATCATCCAATAAATTACAGAGTTAAAAATAACCAGCCTCGCTGGGAAGTTGTTCAGAGACAAAGCTTTTGGCTGCTTAAGAAGAACTTCCTCAGTCCAATACTTCAGCTTCCAGTCAAGTCGATGTTTACCTAGTGGTTTTAGCTGTTAAAACTTGTCCTGAGGTGAAGCACTTGCCTCTGAAGGAGCTGTTTATGGAGTTTTCTGACTAGAGGAAAGTCAGAAGACTAGGCTCTGTGACTAGCAAATGTGCTAATGCACCCTGGCTCAGGAATTACCACCAACCAGAAGCCCTGAAGTTAAACCAGGGGATGGCTCTTTGTCATCTGGATCATTTTCATTTCTAACCATCTCCTAGAAAAGCAGACCTTTGGTGTGGCTCTGCAGGGCTGTTCTTTGCAAGCAGTGCTTGCAAATGCTCCATGCTGGACCAGTGTCTGACTGCTGCAGTGGCCTGTAAAGCTCAGGGGAACCTGCAGCAGGCAACTAAGAAAAGCAAATGTATTTTTAGTGCATTTAAAGTCACAATATGGGGATCCAAAGCTGAAAATTGTGTGGGAGGGAATACAGATGCAGAAGCTGGGTGTAGATGTAACCCCTGTTACGGATTTAACCACGCCACTGATAAAAATCACAGATATGCACCTGCATGGTGCCCAAAAGGAAATATAAATAGCACCTAAATGTCCTCACCTGCCTCCTCAGTCTAAAACTACCACCACACTGTTTTCTGCCGAGTATTTTCCTAGAAAAAGTGATGGAGAGCTCTTGTCAAAGTTAATAGCTGGCTGTTCCCCTGGCTGCATCCCCTGGGGATCTAAATCTCTAGGGCCCGCATCTCCAAGGAAGCAAAATGCCTCACTCCTCCTGAATTTCAATGAGTTTGAGCCCTTAATCCCCTTAGAGTTTGAAAACCTAGCTAATGCGCCTCTACGCACACTCAGATCCATACCTAACACAGCAACACTGACAGTATTTTTTTCCTGTCAGAAAACAGGCTTTGATCAAAGATAATACAGCTCAGGGTGCCAGGCTGCCTTTGATGAATATTCTACTTGGGAAGAAAAGGGGCAGGAGGGGGGGTTTCAGGAGAGCAATATATTCTCTCCCAATAGTTTTAGGAATGGAAGGATCCCTCTCTCTATGTAGAAGAAAGTTGCTACTTCATATATCTTTAGCATATCAAGCAGCAAGAAACATAAAAGAATGAAAAACACCCATCTGAGCTAATTAATTTCCCGGGGTGTTCTGTTTGTTTACTATCCAGTATCAAAACGAATCTACAAAGTTCCAATATTTTCAGAACAAAAGTTCTGGGTTTGGCTCACTGATTAACAGTATCTACTAGAGTTTGTTAGACAGCCTAAACTTTTAGAAAATAGTAGTTTAAATGTTGCAGGATGAATATTTTTGCAGGCTTCACCCCTTCTGACCTCAGCTTGGCTGTGCTGGTACTGGTGCAGCATGGCAGGAACTGCTGGTTTGTGCACTGTGAAGCCCCCATGGACTCTTCTCTTACCCCACAATGAACCCAGACCCCAAAGCAAAACCAGAACCTTTCAGGGCACGGGGGACAGACACAAAACTAACCCCACACAAACCCCTGGCAGTTCCTGTCCTGTTGTCTCTTTGAGCCTTCACGAATCTTGGAAAAACCTGCGCTCAAACATGTTTACTCTTCTTAGCTCTAAAACCCAATTTAAGCCTCAGACTAGAAGTCTTCCTTAAGCACGTATGGCTGACAAGAAATGGGCTTCCACCAGTACTGTGAGCTGCCCTTTTTACCTTTTCCACTGAAAGGATTGACATCCCTGGTCATTCCCCAGTTGCAATTTAAAATCCTATTAGCCTTACTTGTATTCTTTTCTTAGCCTCACTTGCACAGTTTAGTCATTTGTTGGGTAGAGTTGGTAATGAGATGTTTTGAAGCCTGTGACTTCTTGCCTGGCAGGGACAAAACAGGCTTTGAGGTGGTTCGTTGAGCCAGAGCACCCCTGATAACAGGGACTCAGGACATCAAGATAAGCACAGAAGAGGACACCAGTGTTGAGATAAGCACCTGAAAACTAATTTAAACTGACCTTCTTGGAGCATTCCAGGGCCAAAGGATGGATGAGCTAACCCTAGGACTATCTAAGGGCAAAGGAAGCCCAGAGTTCAGCTAATGTACAGTGTGAGGAAGACTATGAATGACCTCTGGAGGGGGAAAAGACTCTAACCCCTAACCCTAATTTTATTACACATGCTCGGAGTATGTGAATGATTTCCAGGAACTCATTAGCATAAGACGGCCCTTTCCAGGAAATCTGATGAATATGTATGGGTTTTGTGTAAATTAGATGGTGTCTTTTGCATTTCAGTCAGTTTTTGGATGCTTACATGCACTCACATTTTAAAAACAGAGAACAAAATAAAATTAAAGACATAGCAGAGATTAAATTATCTTCCACTCTCCTCCTTTGCTTTGTTATTAACTATGTACAATCTTCAGTTTTCATCTGAGTTACCAAACCTCTGTTCTGGATGCTGGACAGTATTGATAAGTGGGGAAGTTCACATTCATTTCATCTCATCACAGCTCAAGCTACTCTTGCATATGAGATTAAGTGCTACCTTGGAGAGGAATATTCAGCATTTTTTGTGTGAGCATGTGTGTGTGTAAATACATGCAACAGAAAAAGCACTGCACACTGCAGTGCTTTCTGCACCTTGGCACATGCGGAAAGAGTCCAACTTACCTCTCTAAATCCCATGCTAAGAGGGATTGTGGGAGTTGCCATTGGCAGCTGGAGGCATTCTGTGCAAAGCAATTCACTCAGAATTTCTTGATGGAAACAGGAGAGACGGGAAGCCTTGGCCACTTCCAAGACCCTTCTCAAAACTCTCCATATTCTTACATCTTTGAACATGGCAGCAGAGGTCTCATTTAGCTTTGAAGGCAAAGGAAGGAGAGCAGAGTGATGATTTATACCAGGGCACACCATCACTCTCCACCAGCTTCCATTACTGCAGAGTACAAATGATGGTGAAAATCCAGGAATGACCGTTGCTGACTCTTTCAGAAGACTGGTTTTGGTAGTGAAGAACTGGTGGTGAATGCAAAGCTATCCTTTGCATTTTCCTAGCACAGCACCATATCTTCTGTTTGGCTGCTGAGAGAAACTCTGGGAAGTGCTGGGGGAGCCACAGGAACCTGAAGCAGACTGATGGCAGGAGAGAAGAGCCTAAAGTCCCTCAGATGTCTTCACTGCCCATCACTATGTTTTGCATTACCAGCTATAAGAGGGAAGCAGACTCATAACAGCGCTGCACAGCAGAGCAGCAGAAGAGAAACAGTCCATGGATTTGGCAGTTAAATCTAACGAGACACATGCTTGACCCTGGACCATGATCACCAAACTCCAATCACGCTCGTTGCCAGAACAAATAAGCCAGCCCCCTGTATGAGAGTTTACTCATCTCTCCACAGCCCCCTCCCATTGCTTGGGCTATGCAAATTTGTTAAAATTACTTGGAATTATTCAAATGCAAGCTAAGAAATACCTCTGTTTCCATCTCACCGTGTTATTCTCTTGCTATTAAGTGAATGAGTTTAACACTTTTACATCTGAAAGGAAAATGATCTCATTGTTACAGTTCTGACTCATGGGGAGGTCTAAGTTCAATTTTCATCTCTAGCACAGACAGTCCGTAAATAATCAGCCCAAGATCATTAAATTCATATTAAAGTCATCAAAAGATAGTGATGTGATCATTAATGATCTCGGTCAAATTAAAAAGCCTCTCTCAGCTCAGTAATCAAAAGCTGAAAGCGATACTGTACTGGTTTGAGGAGCTGAAAGAAGGTGATTCTTCTAATTCAGCTCTCCACACATCCTTTCTTATATCACAGCTCCACTGAGCTCAGCACTGCCCAGGAGAATGGTAAAACCCTGGATAGAATCACAAAATGGTTTGGGTTGGAAGGGACCTTTATATCTCATCTGGTCCAACCTCCCAGCAGTGAGCTGGGACATTTCAAGCAGATTGGGTTCCTCAGAGCCCTGCCCAACCTAGCCTTGAATGTTTCCAGGGACGGGGCATCTACCACCTCCCTGAGCAACTCGTTCCAGTGTTTCACCACCCTCATGGTAGAAAATTCCTTCCTTCTATCGAGCCTGATAAAACACGTGCCGTGAAGAAAAGTGGTAACTGGAACGACTCGGGAAGGTACTCCCCACAAAATAGGAAAGGAAACCCAAGATTTAGAGAGGTGCATCTGACCACAAGTGTTATGTCAGCTTGAACCTCCTTGGAGTGTCCTAAATTAGATAACAAAGACAGAAGCACCCAACATGGCCGGCTGCTTCCGAAATTCTGGGACAAAGTTTGGGCAAACAAATAATTAAAGCTTGCACACAAACCACAGCTTCTTCAGGAAAGATGGAGCACGTTATTTCCATCCTTGATGCAGAAAATCTTGGCAAAAGCCTTGTCAGTTTCAGGGGGAACACAAACATGGATCCCCTACAGACCTTGCCAGGGAGAAAAACTCATTTTCCATCCTGCTGGAGTGGCTTTTACTGGCAGGACCCCAGCTGTTCATGAGGAGTGCGTACGTTCTTTGTTGCAACGGAAGCAGAGGAAAGGAAGAAGGAGCTGACTTTGCTGGGAATAAGCAGGAAGGCCAGAGAAATCAAGATTACAAACCTCACAGCTCTGCAGTCTCCTGTTTATATTGCACAGGTTTTACTCTGCACATCCTCTCCCACCTCCCAGCCTTGATCCAGAGCAAAGCCAGTCTCTGCCATCCTTCAGGATGCCCCTTGTTTCTTTTGGCAAGATGAAGTACTGTCAGAGCCTGGGTGTACCTGCTCAAGCATGATCACGCAGAAATCCCTGGCAGTGAGGACACTGGAGCACGAGGAGCTGCAGCCCAGGCACCCATGGCTCCCTTATCAGCCCCGTACCCAGCTCTCCATAAGCCAAGCAACTTCATACTGAATTCATAATGAATTAATGAATGAACAGAAGGAAAATACATCCATGACTAACCATAATTCTTCTGCCTCCAGCTGGTTTTGAGTAGTCCTATCGTTGAACATGGGATACGTCCTCACATCTCTAGATGTATGCAACATCCTCACGCAAGGTTTATAGTTTCTGTTGGGTTACTTTCTTGGATTCCATATACAGTTGACATGCAAAGTAATAAATAGAGCAAGGAACTGCTCGTATTTTCCAAAGGGATAGTAAGGTTTTCTAAGAGAGCACGTATACAATCATATCCACACACCATCTCCTACCTGTGAAAATACACTTTAGCATCAGGGCAAAAGCTTTTTTTTGTACGAAAATGAACCAAATCTAGAAGTCTATCTAGAGGAAAAAACATTTCCCTGTGTTCACTCCCACTGTCATGAAAAAGCCAGAAGGAAGTCAGTCTTGTTTGAGTAGTGGAGTGTTGTTGTGAGGTTACAAAACACTCCCTGGAGGAGGAAGTACTTTGTTGTTTAAGTGTGCACAGACTGAGACCAAATTATGAAGGTATGTATGGTCAGTATTTCATAAGGCACAGAATTATGATGGCAGATTAACTCCTTAAGTGGCCTGATAGAGTTGAGTCAGACCAGAATATTCCAGGGAGTATTTTAAAAGCCAAACCCCACAAATACATCTAACCAAAACACGTGTTCATTCTCTGTGGGTCCCAGCCTGGACTTCCGACAGCATTTCTGCTAGGCACATGAGAAATGACTCAACAGGAACCAATAAAAGCTACCCAGGTAGCAGAGCAAATACAAGACAATGGTTTAGGAACAAAAAGTATCAGGGGCTCCTTGGGACAAAGTGGTCTTAAAACCTGCAACACCATCTGTGTGGTCAGAGCGCCCTGTTATTTCACTTACCATCCCCCATTTAATGCCACCCTCGAGTTATATCCAACACTGTTACGAGGGAACCATAGCTGTGATGGCTTTATCTCCAGAGGAGTTAAGAAATGACAGTGGAAGAAGAAAAAGAGGGAGAGCAGACACCCCAAATTTAGCAATTTTAGCATTTCCACAGTGACTTTCAAACAGATGCCAGAGTGCTTTCCAAAAAACTGTGGTGTCAGGTTTGGTTTTGGTTTTATTTTTGTATTTTTTCAGATAGGTATAGAGACAGTGCTTTCATCCCCTCAGAAAAAAAAGCAGGTCCTCAAAACTAAAAATCTCAGAGCACTTGCCTGTGTAACTTATCATGAATTATTGTCACTCGCTGTGGGTGGTAGCAGAGAAGGCTTGGAGAATTCCTGGGAAAAAGAAGTGACTCTGCCAGGGCTTCATCTCAGATACGGCTCCTCCTGGTTTTAGTCTGCCAAAGAGTGTTTTATAGTGTTTGTAAAATAGGTGCTGCAGGTAACGGGGGGGGAAAAGAGAACATTTGCCACAGCTGCTAAGGAATTCAAGTTCCTGCTAAGCCATTTTACCAGCTTAGAGGCTTTTAAAGACCACTGCAAAATCCATTTAGAATTCAGTACCCTTGCTTCTTTGGAAGCTATGTGTCACTCTCCTCATTTTCTTGTGACTGGGACTGAAAAAGAGCAAACAGTCCCTAGAATACCCAGGTATATTTAGATAGCCTACATTCACCTGAGCAGCATGATCTCTGATGGATGTGTTGCCATGAAGCACGACACAGGTCTGTCTGAAGGATGCCATTTAGCAGCAGACAGACAGTCCAAGTTATTTATGAAAGATCCAGTATTGCTCATTGCTTTGTCTGCAAAAAATGTACATATAATTCAAGTTGGGGTGTGAATAATGAATGAATCAAGATTTTATAGTTTACTTCTTGTGGCTGAGAAAAATAACAAGACAAGTCAGAGCAAGGAAATGCTTGTGTTGTCCCCATAAACCTTCTGGCTGGCATGCATGCCACAGACATCACCGTATAGATGCCCTGCTTGCAAGGCAGTAATAAGACTTGTTGAACCAAGGGATGTATAAAAGTTAAACATGTTCCTTTCATGGCCATGAATAACCAAACTCAGCTGCTCAGTAGAGGAATGGCATGAATGCAAAGAGTACAGGGGAATTAAAGCCCTCGCTAGAGATCATCTCTAGCCCACACCAGCACTTCAGCCTTAGATTTCACTCAAGTAAATCCATGACACCATGGTTGCAGACAGGTCTTCCCATGACCTCTCTTGGGAATGCAGGTGTGTGCCTTAACCATTGTCAGAAGGAAAACCCACAACTCTCAGACTGGACTAAGTGATGAGGTAGTTGACTTGTTAGGATCTGGGAGATCCAGATGGCTGGGTCATACCTCAGCCTTTGCCTTCAGCTGCTGTAAGAACTGGAAATCTGAGCATCCGTGCAGCCTCGCACCAAAGCAGTGTTTGCCCTTGACCTCTAAAGCAAGATAGATTTCAACAAAGTTTTCATCTATAACAAGAGGCCTAAATACTCAGATTTGAGGTAATTTACCTCAAAAATGTGTGGGACTGCCTCTCTTTTCCCACAATTTCAAGCAACTATCTAGCTCTTGCCTGGAGTGGATGTACGGTGGTTCTCAAAACAAGCAGTTGAACTTGGCTCATGTTGTGACTTCAGGATGATGGCGTGATGCCTTGAAACAGAGATGCCCATATTCTATAACTGAAGCTGTACTTGGTACAAAAATAACGTCTGGTAACAACAAAAGCAACATGGCACCATTTTCCACCACATCTTTTTGTCAGTGTGCACTCCAGTCAGGCTCGTGGACAGAAATTCATGAAGTCAGCAGTTCAGCACAAGGAGAAAAACTTGAGGAAATTCTGACAGTAGAAAAATTACTCTGAGATAAGATCCCAAACAGACAAAGAAGAGTGAGTGATCATCACATGAAGAGACAAAAAAATGACTTTTCTAGTCATTGAGAACAGCCAACAAGAAGACTTGGCATCAAAAACTGTCAAATCACATCTAGGAGCACAAGAAAGCATGGAAATAAACTTGGGGAAGGAAATAGAGAAAAGAAAAATGTTCACTAGAACAATAGGAAAAGGTGCAAAGCCCGATTTATAATAAAATTAACAAGAGTGGGTTAACTTCTCAGACTTAAGATTAAAAACTCTTACAACTTGGCTTAAATCAGTGGCAAACTAGGGGAGCTGCTTTCAAAAATTATCACAAGGTGGGGGTTCTGAGGTTAAGTCACCCACACACAGAGTGCTTTGCTGGACAGGTCAGATTTTCATCAGCCACTCAGCTGAAGATCTTTGCAGAAGAAAGCAGCAGTATTAGAATATATTTAACTAACTCAAAGGCGTATGTGGAATTGTTTAACCTTGGTACATTCAAGCGACTTCAAGATAAGAGCCTGGTGACGCTCACCATCATTTGCAACGGAGACCAGCTTCAGAGCAGGTAAGACTGCTCTGGGAAGGGATCTGTAGCTAAAAAGCTGATGAAAATCTCTTTTGGGGGAGTTCTGAAGCTGGGAAAAGCCCTTTGCCTGTGCAGGGGGCTGTCGGTTGGTGGGCAGGCAGCTGAGAGAGCCTGGGCAGAGCCAGCATCACCCACCGTTGATCAGGCTCTAAGAAGCCTGATGGGGAGCAAAGAGAGCTTGTGTGCACCCCGAGGGGGGGGACAGCTCTTTGCTGCTCGTCGGGCAGGGTGCGGATCCTCTGCAGGTGCACAAGGTAACTTTAACTCTTCTAAGTGTCAGAAGGTCAAGGGCTCAGGGTGACCTTGAGTCGCAAGGTGTCAGTTGCTCGTAGAGATCCAGCCACGGTTGCTACCAGGACGAAGGCTGTTGTTAGAAAAAGTGTGGGCACCCAGACAGAGGACCCAGATGAACATGTCCAGGTGTCTGGCTGTGGAGAGTGCCAGAGCCTGGCACTGGCAGCGCAGGGGAGCGGAGACAACGCCTGTGTCAGATGTGAGCAGGTGGATGATCTGCTTAGCCTGAGGCTGAGCTGAAGGATGAAGTGGAGAGGTTGAGGAGTACCAGGGAGTGTGAGAGAGAGATTGACTGGTGGACCCACTCCCTGAGAGAAAGGAAAGAGGTTGAGGCCCTACATAAATCAGATGATCTGAGGAGGGGACCTCAGAGAAGAGGAAATGTGGTGGGATGAGTCACATGGTTGGAGTGCTGCAGTGGATGGCTATAGGCTCTTTAGAAGGGATAGGCAGGGAAAGAGAGGTGGGGGAGTGGATTTGTATGTTAAGGAGGGCTTTGACCGCCTTGAATACAACGCTGGCCACTCCAAGGTGGAATGCCTATGGATAAGGATAAAGGCATAGAGGATAGAGGCTGATATCCTGGTGAGAGTCTGCTATAGACCACCTGGCCAGGGTAAGGACACTGATGCGACATGCTTTCAACAACTTGGAGACAAGCCATGCTCAATTTTGGATCTCTCAGAGGCACATAGTGACCCGATTTCTCTGATAATGCTTTTAGAGACCAACCAGAGGGCATTATGAGCATAAGGTGCTTATCCTACAGCAAATCTCTGGCCTTTGACACTCTCTTATGGATCATCAGCCTGGAATGCGGAATTAAATCCTCCACACACCAAGATATTCACAGTCGGTGTATCTGAAACACGCAAACAAACAGTGGCACAAACTTGGACAAATCCCCTTCCAGGCGTTGAACTTTTTTAGCAGAGACTCGTGCTGTTGAGACATTGAAAACACAAGTAATTTAGGGAATTCCTTCTGTGCTGAGAGCCCTGCCCCAAGGTCAAAAGACAAAGCACGATGAGATAGTTGTGTGTTCAACAAAAAAAAGTACATTGTCCAGTGACTACCATAAGTTTTATAATACTGACGGTCTACTGGGAACTGCAGGCACACATGGGGGGAATCAACACCGTTGCTCTTGTCATTTGATGTAGGATTGGGGAGGTCTCTTTGCTTTGCATCAGCAATTAAAAAAACCCACTTGATGACTCCTGAAGAGAAATGAGCTGTGATGAAGACAGCTGCAGCCATCTAGTAAGAACTGCTTGATCCAAGACAAAAAAAGCCAGATGTGTAAGGGGTATCCCACCCCCAACCCCTGCCAACACACTTTCAACTTACAAGAGAAGAAAGTCGTTGCTAAACTTTGGACAAACTTCAGTAAGAAGTGTGTGTGAACCTCATCTGCATTCCCCATCCACACCGTCTAGGGGGCTGAAAAACCCTCTATGGGCAGCAGTGCCCATCACTCTGTATGGGATCATATTTTATGCAAACAGCACATAATTTTATTTCTTCTACTACCCACTTTCAGAGAAGAGAGCCCAAAACATGCCTCTGCCAAACCACTCCCTGACAGCAGGTATAATCTCTCCTCTGCTCCTGACAATTCACAGCATTAGTGTCAAATAAGACAGACTAAGCTCTAAACAAAGTGAGGGGCCACCTGGCTCACTTAGTTGACAAGGTCAGACCGAGATCCAACATCTGTTCTGGCAGGCCTAGAGACACTTCACAGAGTCACAGCTAATGTCTGATGATGTTTGTTCAGAAACATCTTTATTGAAACTCGAAGGCTGTACAGTTTTCATGCTCGACAGCCAACTGCACACGAAAATACAACATATAGGCAAATGCTTTTGTCAGGTTAGACAAGCTAAATTTACACTTCATATAAGCACACAGCCTGCGTACTTTGAGAAGCCACTGAGCAAATATGTTTCTCCTCAGGAATTGCCAAACAAATATACACAGAAATGAAAGGAAAACGAAATGAAGCTCAGATGCCTGTAGGTGAAGCCATAACCAGATGGTAGCTGTGATCACATGGGGAAAATAAATGGCCTCATATGTAAGAGTCAAACTCTGTTGAGGAACCACCTTCAGAGGCTTACATGTGACATCCTGGTACCTCTAGAGAAGGCAAAAAAAGCAAGTTTGGGCCACAATCCACGCTGAAATAATTTGAGGATTCAGTCTAGACCAGAACCTCATACACATAACAGTTCTAACTTGAATAACTCTCAACCTGAGGTTGAGGTCCAACTGGGAAACTGAGTAAAAATACTCAAGTGCATTGGGTGATGCCCCTGCATCCCTCCAGAGACCCAGAGTATTGTGCTAATGGTCTTTGGGGCTTATGTTTTTGCTATAGGAGAGAATATTTTTCCTGAAGGAGGATTGAGGAGTGTTGAGCACGTGGGTTGGAGGGTGTGGGGCAAAGAGAAAAATCATACAGCATTTTTCGGATAAAAAAGAAATGGGCTTAACCTCACATTAGAGAACAGAGTCTGGAGACCTGTTAACAATACAGAGCTCTATGTAGAGTGAAACCCTGCTGCATACACATTTAATAACAAAAATGTCTTTTTTTTTTTACATTTCCTTGTCATTTATATTCTACAGCTTCCTTCTGTGAGCTACAAAAGACAAAATAGAAATAAAAGATGTTTGCCCAGCGATCATCAGCAGAACAATCAACCACAGCTCCTTCACCAGCCCCCTGACTTGGATCTTGCAAGAAGGACTGGCAGCTCCTTTATCCTTGGTGTAAAAATGCTATGCGTGGTCAGCTCTTCAAACGAGACTCAGAGCTATCTAATCTCAAAACCAAGAAGAAAATAAAGTAATAACAAGCACACAGAAGACCCAGAAATAGGTTCAGTTGCTCAGTACACTAGAAATATTGCCAATAATAGAGCACAGCCACACGCAAGTGCCTGTAAACTCGACTCTTGGGAATTTTATTTGCCTGTGTGGGTTATAACTGGCCTCTGACTGTCCCCATTCAACTCCCCCAAAATCTGAAGGGCACCAAGACCATTTCTTTTGTGTGGAAAGTTATATTGGGCAAACAGCAGTACTATGAGTACTGAGGGGGAAAACCCCACTGTTTGCAATCTACCATTTGCCCAACAGCAGAAAAGCTTTCTGCTCTTCCTCACATTCAGTTGAAAGAAAACAGAATTTATGAACATCCAAGCAGTTCTGGTTTAAGGACTCACCCCAGGCAGAGAAATAGCAGCATATGCAGGGGACAGTTAGGAAAGGGCAGAAGACACACGAGTGAAGACCCCAATCACTCCTAATGTCAGCAGAGGCTGCTTCAGTTTCTCTGTTATTCAGCCTTTTGGTATTATCTGTAGTATTTATTTCAAGCTCCAGTAAGTTTTAATTATTAAGGTGATCACACAAGTAAGGTGTCTTAAAAGTACAGCTGCCTCCTGGCTTCAGGAGGAAGAGATCTAATCAGATTAATCTTAATACCTTTTCAGTATGCAGTTTAATAACCACCTGATAACATTCTTCCAGGAAGTTAAAGAACGGGGCTCTCTGCTTTTACAGCCAGATTTAAACCCCTAGAGAGGATGTTGAAAAGCTCAGCACTCTACTTGAATCTGGTCCTTTACCACTATTTGAACAACTTGCTTATCGAGTTTCTCAGCGCCAAATGACAAGCTCTTTCTCACTTGCTACAAATTAACTTCTAAGAGCATTTCCACCAGGGAAAGCAAAGGCTGCAGGAGGAATCGTCATGTGCCTAGCTACAAACACAATCTTTGTGTCAATATAAAATAAATCTTTCCTAGAAAAGGTCGAATATGCATATATACTGATAACTAGAAACAATATCAGCCTTTTCCCACCTTGTAGGCAATCCAAAACTGCAAACCAATGTGATTCAGACAGGTCTCCTCTTTCTCTTATTTGAGGAGCTAAATCCCTGTTTGGTGCAGAGGAATAGGCAAGTGACACAAAGTCTGTGGTGGCCCCAGACACCTTTGCCCGACTCTTAAGCTGCCTGGTTAATGTTATCAAGATGAAGGAGCCTGAGTGAATGAATAAACAGCACTGACTGAAGCCTTTCCCAAACAAAAAAAATAAACACTCATTCCTATCTGTGAAAGGAAGGCAATGAAGCAAAGCACTGGCAGGCAGATACTTTTCACCCTACTCTCAGTCTGCTCATTTTAACTGTGGAAGCGGTCCAGGAACTACTGGAAGGGGTGGATGAGGACAGGGCTTGCAGAATTTCTTTTTTTCCATCAGAGGCATTTTGGAATTTATACCTGTAAAACAGAGATGGGAAGGAGAGAAAATGGAGAGATATTTAATTTTGAGTGAAGAACAGCACATAACTTCAATATCTAAAGCTGAGCCATGTTTGTACGGGCAGGCTTAGATTATCAGCCGTCTGAAAATATAACAGAATGTGATGGCAAAATTTCTTTCTCTTCATGAGATTGTTGGAGGTCACCCATTCCCAGCAGCATTTTTTTCCCCCTGTACCAAGGGTGTATGATCACTGAAAGCCAGATTGCTGCTGCTCAAAGTTCCCACAGTCAGAGGAAGGTCTTCAAAGACTCAGGGGTGGTATTCTCTCTCTCTCTCTCTCTCT